>NW_027019762.1:11639264-11650607 GCF_013076305.1 Rhopilema esculentum | reverse complement strand
TGCGTGGCCTACCTTATCTGCCCCCTGTCTAAGTCTACAACTTGCCACTGTTCTTAATGCTTCAAATCGATGAGAACTATCGTATTATCAACGATTTTGATAAAAAATTGCTATATTTTGGACAAGAATCGAAAATAATGAGCCCACGCAGAAAAATTGGAAATGTAAAGTTTCAATTTATCTGCGTGGCCTACCTTATCTGCCCCCCTGTCTAAGTCTACAACTTGTCACTGTTCTTAATGCTTCAAATCGATGAGAACTATCATATTATCAACGTTTTTGATGAAAAATTGCTATATTTTGGACAAGAATCTAAAATAATGAGCCAACGCAGAAAAATTGGAAATGTGAAGTTTCAATTTATCTGCGTGGCCTACCTTATCTGCCCCCTGTCTAAGTCTACAACTTGTCACTGTTCTAAATGCTTCAAATCGATGAGAACTATCATTTTATCAACGTTTTTGATGAAAAATTGCTATATTTTGGACAAGAATCGAAAATAATGAGCCCACGCAGAAAAATTGGAAATGTGAAGTTTCAATTTTTCTGCGTGGCCTATCTTATCTGTAGTGATTGGGGCTCTCTAATTTCAGTAGGCAGCTTTTGCCATATTTATTGGTCAATAAATCTAATGGTCTCAGTACCATGTGTTGCTGCATTTCTCTGTACCTCTCTGTACCAGTGCTGTTCTTCCACTGGGAAAAATAACGTTGCTGTTTGCTCGAAATTCATATTTTAGGTTCCTAGTAACAAAGATATCCACCATAAATGCCGGATTCAGGTTATTGACAGTTTTATGTATCCCAGCCAAGAATAGCTGTAAATCTATCTGGTGAAGAGACATTGATTCTGTTTTATTAAATAAGGACTCTTTCTGTTATAGTAAGTAATTGATCAAAATTGGAAGTGCTATCTTTGCATATGATTCGAAGAGCACATTCATGAATCTTGTTTACCGTAAAAGCTCTATTAAGCCCCCTCTCTATTTAGCCCCCCTTTCTAATAAACCAATCTTTTAGGCAGAAATTTGAAATAAGCCCCCACTCTCTATTAAGCCCCCCCCCCAATTTTTATACAAGAAAGACTACAGAGTAAAGTGCAATGATTTAGTGATAGCTTATGATGTATTTCGTCGTAATATTGCCAATTTTTTAATTTCATGTGTTTGAGAGTGATATTGATTCTTTTAAAGCAATACCAGATGATGATGTTTTGCAGCAAAATATTGCTGATTTGATTATTTATTCAGACGAAGATGAGGAAAGACTCAAAATTTCATTGAATTCCATGATCTAAGGATTAGATTTCTGCCACTGTTCTGTTATACATTTTCGTTTTTAGACATAAACCAGAAAGCTACAGAAAAATAAAATTCATTATTGTATCCTTGATCTTGTTTTTTGATATTAGCCCCCCTCCCTCTCCAATAAGCCCCACTCTCTATTAAGCCCCCCTCTAGGACCCCGAAAATTAAATAAGCCCCCGGGGGCTTAATAGAGCTTTTACGGTATTTCATTATTTGAATTACTACCATAGAACATCCACAGAAGTAGGCAATAACTAAAATTAGACATTATGAGGGAGTTCATTGCTAGAACTAGTTGAGGTGCAGCCATTAATGTTGATATGCGATTTACAGCAAGAAGTTTTTGACTGGCCTTTTTGCAGAGGTTTGCAGGGATTGGAAGCTTAACATTTTGTCGAAGGTTATTCTAAGAAGTGTTTATTTGGTACTCTCTTTTATCAGATTTATACAGAGACCCCTTTATCTTTTTTCCGAATATTAGAAGATGTCATTTTTCTTCGTTCATTTTCATGTAACTATCCTCAAACCATTGTGATAACAAGCAAGCGTTTCTTTCGAGTGATTCTAATATTACGTGCAGATCGGATCCACAAAGAAAGATAGTAGTATCATCCACATAATTACATAGAAAGTAGAGAGTAGGACAAAGAACTACAAAGTATATGGTTGCAAATCCCTATTCTAAGCGTAGAAAGGTGTAAAGGTTTTCGAGATTGGGATTGGTTAACTCACATTGTATTCTTTGTTGTACCTTTTAGTGCAAACCGTCTCCATTCCACACCCTTACTATACATCATGGGCACATTCTCTGCACTTTGTTTCCCCATTTTTGCTGCTATATGCATAACCAAAAATTACACTTGAAATGCTTAGGTGCCTTACGAACTGAGCAAAGAGAGCAGGGAATGAATTTTTGAAGCCATGTTCTAAAATTTCTCCATGCAATCTGCTTTTAGAAACATCAAAACAACCAACTCGCAACCAGGGCCACCAAGTAGGGAAACAGGGGAAATCGCCTTTGAGGGTTTCGGGGGCCTCAAAAAGTAAAACATTTCATTTCCAAAATGCAATAAATCAAATACTAATTACAAAAGAAGCGATAAAAAAAGGTACGCCAAAAAAGAACAACGTTTTAAACGATGGCAAGAAAATGACTGCAATAAATGTTCGGAAATGTATTTTAAGACAATCGAAAGCGCGTGGTAGCAAAAATTTAGCAAAAATCCTGCCCTCTATCCCTAGGGCCTCTAGCTCCTTTCGGCGGCACAGCTCACAACAATTCCAAAACATATCTATGAAATTATTGCTCTATATCAGGGCTTGTAAAAACAATCTTTTCAATATCTTTGGCATTTTATAGAAACTTTGCTAGGATGCCCCTTAATGCAGGCGTCCACCACTCTAGTGATGGAATCTTCGTCCTTGTATGCACAAAAAGATATGAAACAATACACTTTTATAAGAATACCTAATTTTTTGATGAGCTTCAATATTCTTTAATTTTTTTATTATGAGCCTAAGATTATTCCTAAATTAATTTTAAGCGAAATAATGTATAACTGGATTGCATTATAGTTTTAAGGACTTCAAGACCAGATACGTCTTTTCAAGACATAAATACGTCTATTTCAAGACAGCGTGAAACACAGACTTGTTTTGCTTTCCAAAAGACTCAAAAAAACAAAAAATTTAATTTTTGGTGAAGTTTGAGCCTTGTGCTCTTCTTAGATTATTCTTAAATTTCAGAGATTTTTAGCCTCAATGTTCTTATAGACTTTATTCTTATAACAAAAAGTGTATACACCATATCTGTACTGAGACCTGTTCCTGCTCTTTTGACGCATTACTATAATGACAAACATGATCCAAGTTGTATCACTGCGTAAGACTGTTTGGTGGTGCCAAGTGCAATAAGGCTGCGTTTGACATTACGCTGATGTAAAGTGGCCCACTAAGACTAAAAACAGTTTTAATCATTGCACAAAACCGTCTCAATGCTGCTACCCTGGGTACCAAAGCCACAAAATTTTAGCGCTTAACTAGAGACCCATTTTAAGGAACGTCCTCCGCTTATACACTCGTATCTTCTAATTTCCGCGCTCGAATTTATGTTGCTCTGGTACCAGTGTACATTACTGCACAAAGTGGTAATTACTACACCTTAATATTACCATTTTTTTATGATAGTTGGAAGGTAATTTTTTTGAGCAACTTCTACCTAGTAGTATTTGTTTAATTTTATTATGTAAATCTTTAAATTGGCCCCTCCCTCTTTTGGTAGTTTGTTAATTATAGTAAGAGCAAATTGAAGAGAAGGGCTTAAACAAGGGTGGGAAAAAAAGAATCATCTGAAAATTGAAATAAATTAGCCCATTATCAAAGGCTCTTTTAGTTTTTCAATTCACTATGAGAATTGAACATTTCTAAAAAATCGATGTTTACATCAATGTCAAAAGCATTTTGGAATTTCTTTTTATTTATTTACCTTCATTTCTCCAAATATGTTCAATTTATCATGGATAAGAATCCGCATAATACGATTAGGGGCTTATTCAATGGCAGGGGCCATCGCGACCACGCCTTTAAGCTTAGCTTGCATTTATTTATTTATTTTAAACCTTTTACATTTTCAGGCGTAATTTTGTTTCTTTTAACAAATCCTGATAAAATTGAAATTTATCACTTAATAAGACACCAGTCTTTAGTTTAGCTTAGGATACATTTCAGAATTTTTCTTACAGTAATTTTCTTGCAATTGTTTAAAAAATTTACCTTTGCATTTGTTATGTTTGTTGATTCCTTTCTTAAAAAAGAATTACATTATGAAACATTACAAACAGGGACGCCGGAGAATGGGGCGTGAGGGTCAACCACCCCTGTTGCCTTTTGATAGGAGGGGCAAGAGGGGCCAGCGTGCCCATTTGATTAAAGTACCCTTGAAACCGCCCCATTGTAAAAATCAGAGAGATTCCGTTGAAATTCTGATTGCAGTGCTCAATTCATGACGACATTTCTCAAAACTTGTAAAATAAATCCTTATGCCAAAGTTAGCCAAATTTCAAGATACGAACAGAAGATCGAAATAAAATGTCAGTTAGTAGTTAGTAGGAGGAATGAGTAGAAGCTGAAAATTATTTTCAAAGGCCCTTTACTCAAGCTTGTCCCCTTGCTCTTAAGTCGTTCCACTTCCAGTGTCCATGATAACAGACCTTGAGAACCTGGGACAAAACTGCTCCTGCTCCCCCTTGCAGCCATTTTAGAAGTCGGAATCAAATTTGAGGACCTTAGAGATGCCTTTTATAAATTTCTTGAAATAAAATTATAATTTAGAAAAAGTGTATATCAGCATTTTTCTCCGTGAGGTCTTATACTTAATTACTCTCCCTAAGAAATCAAATCAAATCATAGTATTTACAACGCACAAAGAGATGTTATTTTCCAAAATATTGATTTCCAAAATTATTTTATCTCGTTAGCTTATTTTACTAATTTGTGGCCGAATGTATGTGCTATCAATCTTGGATTAAAATGTTGTATCTTTCTTTTCTTTCTCGATTAAAAACTTTTGGGGGATTGAAAAAAAATTTAATCCAGGGCGAGAGCTTTTTTGAAGAGAACCTCTGTTGTAAGATTTTATGACATTATGCAAGGTACAGGCGCCAAAATAGCTTTCGCATGGGCTGCATGCAGAGCGGCCTCTGTTATGCAAATTAGATGATCCAGACGCAAAAAAAGATTTGGAGTGGGCCCACGCAGATTTGGTTGCCACGCAGATTTTAGTATCACACCGGTAATAAATATGTTGTAGTGTTATAGTCAATGCATGACATTTTGTGCAATAAACGGCTTCTCTTTCCAGGGCCGCCGGACGCAATTTTGAACGGGGGGGGGGGGCTGGGCAAAAACGAATAAAAAGGGCACAAATATTTTTTTCCGAAACATTAGTAAGTGTCGAAAATAGTACAGATTTCACAGTAATTTAGACAATTATAAAAATTATGACACACGTTGGACATAATAATGATATTAATTTTTTTGCTTTCATATTTAAACAATTTGGTCCCCCTTGGTATTCGCACCATCCCCACTTAAACACAAATTCGTTCTCCTCCATGGAATTTTTTAAAAGCTAAAAAATTTTATGGTTAAGTCATCTTCACGCAATCGGCTGAAGGTGCGGGCACTTTCTTCACTGTCATAGCAAATTTAATTTGCAACATTGGTTAGGTTTATCTCATCAGTCTTATGAATGAAACAAGTTTTTAACTCGCCTGAAACTTGATCCCGGTGGGCTCAATCTGTTGGTAAATGTATTGCATGTGAGTTCCGAAAAACTCAAAAAAAATACTAGAATCCTGAGACATAGAATCTTGAAAATTGGGTTGCATTCTTAATCAGTCAGAGGAAACACAAAAAGGGCAGGAATTTACTGATATGATGTTTCAGATAACTTTTTAGATAAATCAATGGCATATTTTAAAGTACAACAAATTTTGCGGTAAGTCTAGTCTTGTATATTGTTCTAATCTTAGATAAGAAATTTATGTCTTTGTTAGCATGTACTCATTGCAGGGACACAACTTTTCATTTCTTCATAAAAAACATTGAACACAATGTTGTGAAGCAAGCAATATGTTGCAGTTATAGTTTTACAGATGTCTGATTTTGTTGATATATATGTCAAGAACCACAAGAGATTGTTGTTGAAATCAAATTTAGTGAACTCTGCTTTTTAACTTGCCTAGTCATAAGTTTAAGAAAAAAAGTGGTTTTAACATGAATTGGTATCAAAAATTCCTGCTCAGGCTTGAATATTCTGAGTGAAAAGAGTTACACAATTTTGGCAAAGTCACAGAATAGGGTACATTTTACGCATCCCAGAATCAGAGATAAGGCTCCAGTTTCTACTTTCAAGAACACACACGATATACATTTGACCAACTGACTGTGCCCGCCGGGGACTTGACCGGACCTTTCACTAATGCGTTTGCTGAAGACATACTAAGGAAATTTTCTCGCGGAACTGGCAGTCTCCTTCGCAGATGATATTGTTCATCACAGGAGCTTGCGCTTTTTGCATCCAAGACCATGTAAACATTTAAGGAATTTTCAATGAATGGTCCTCCAACAACGTCCAGAGTTATGTTATTTTACTAAGTTTCTAAAGGCAGAATATCTGGCATTGAAAAAATACACGCAATATATTTTTCAAAAAGGGGCACTTGTTTATACTTTTTGCAAACAGTGGTGGCCTGTGCCCCCGTGGCCCCCCCTGGCTCCGGCGGCCCTGCTTTCTGGTCATGGGTATGAACCTTTATCCTGTATAAATATTATAAAATGAAAAAATGAAAAAATGGGCAGCATGCAGTAAATTCTAGCGCCAACATGCCAATTGGCTATTTTTCCAAGTAAATACATCGCTAAAAATTATGAAATTCAAAAAATCTGAAAAACTGAAGCCCCTTCACATTATTCTTTTTGCCTGTCTAACATGCGATGCTCCAGTGCATCTTCAGTGCAGCTCGAGAGAAGCTTCTGAGAGAAAGGAGAATCTATCGGACTGGCGCCTGCGGTCGGCCTGAGCGCAAGCATTCCCAAATGTTTGATAATCCACAACATTTTTCTACCTTTAAGCTGCTTTTTGCGAATATTCTTTGTGTGATAAAACCTAAACCCCTATTCCCCCCATTTAATGAGCTTTAGCAAAATTTAATGATGATTAGATGAAATTTTATCAGAATTAATTTCACGAGGGGCTTTTTAGCTTTATCTAGTTCGCTTGATATTGTTGTTGTTACTTATTCGTTATGGTCTCTTCCTCGTGTTTTTCATGGATGTGCTTCACTAGTATACCTTGGCAATCTACTATTGATTATAGAAATTGTATGACTTGAAATTCGGTGTAACAGAATGATTTGCTTGATCTCAAGGTTGGATATAAGACATAACTACTATGGAAAATTTTTACCAATCAACCTCACAAAGCTATTAGACTTTTATTTTTTAGAAGTTTAGTTCTTCTGTTGAAAACCATGATCATGATGCATTACTGTTAAACAGATAAAAATCAGTGGAGTAGCAGAACAAAGTTACTTTTAGTCAAATAACAAACGGGCCCCAAACCTTTAGGGGCCCCCAGCAACAATTTTTCTTTGTTATTTTTTCTAGGGGACACAGCTGCTCCTTACACCACAAATAAAACTATTTGGCATAATGATAACAGCCTTGATAGAGCTGTACCAAGGACATACTTATCTACGGGGAGCTAAAAACCGGTGCCTTGTAGCTAGCTAATTTCGAGCCACGACGCCATTGCTTTACATTCTACTAGTTCCCAAAGTAATAGCTAGCGTTGGCTCCTATAACTGAAAGTTTGGCCCCCGGTTAGCTCCCCCCAGATTTTTAAGGCTAGACTCGCCACTGAATGGCCCAACTCGCTCTCGATGATGTGGGAACGTGTAGCCTCATGCCTGACCTTCTAATGACTATGGCAGTTTTTCTGAGGGAGCTTTATGCCCTTTATATTGCATTGGTATTTCATTCCCGAGTAAGTAAATCAATAACGTGGAAGCCCAGAAATACATTATTGCATACGCAATTTTGTTCAAGTTCGCATTTTGATTAAAAAACTGGATACACAGAATTAAGTACAGTTGACATCCGCTATCTCGACTGCCTGCTATCTCGAGCATTTGCTATTTCGAACTAATTTCTGTTTCCCTTGGTTTTGCTATAGGGTTAAGTATAGAAAAACCGTTCGCTATCTCGACTGCTCGCTATTTCGAATATTCGTTATGTCGAACCGTTATCTGTTTCCCCTCGACGAAAAGTGTTCGCTATCTCGAACTTTTTTGCTTTTGGTTATGTGAGAAAATTAAAAATACGAGTAAATAATCTGTTTAAACGGCAGATGACAGTTAACAGATTAAGAAGACAGTGTTATAATACAATTTAAATGTTCAAATCAATGGATAGAGGGGTAATCCGAAGTTTAAAGGCAAAGTACCGAGCAGTTTTGGTGCAGAAATACATCAGAGCAATTGATCAACAAAAGTCTCTACAAAAAATTAGCATTTTGGATGCAATGGACATATTAGCCGCATCGTGGTCTATAGTATCTGAAACGACAATCGTTAACTGCTTTGCCAAAGCTGGCCTTTCTTCCGAAAATCAACATCAAGCAGCATCAGAGGAAGATGATCCTTTTAAAGACTTGGTGGAAGAATTGATGAAACTGCGAAATAGAGATCAAAAATTTGCTCCAGCCAACACAAGTGCAGAGGAATTTATTGACTGCGACGACCAAGTCTTAGCAAGAGCAGTATTGCCAACTGAAGATGAAATCATAGCTGAGCTATTTGGTGAAGAAGTTGTTAAAGTTAAGGGTAGCCAAGAAGACAGCCAAGAAGACAGCCAAGAAGACAGCCAAGAAGACAGCCAAGAAGACAGCCAAGAAGACAGCCAAGAAGACAGCAAAGAAGACAGCCAAGAAGACAGCCAAGAAGACAGCCAAGAAGACAGCCAAGAAGACAGCCAAGAAGACAGCCAAGAAGACAGCCAAGAAGACAGCCAAGAAGACAGCCAAGAAGACAGCCAAGAAGACAGCCAAGAAGACAGCCAAGAAGACAGCCAAGAAGACAGCCAAGAAGGCAGCCAAGAAGGCAGCCAAGAAGACAGCCAAGAAGACAGCCAAGAAGACAGCCAAGAAGACAGCCAAGAGGACAGCCAATAAAGCAACGACAACCCTTTGACAAAGCCAACAACGGACAAAATAAGAGACGAGATGGAGGTAATATTAAGATATTGCCTATTCTCAGGGAATTGAGAAGTGCTCCTTGAGCATTTCGTTAAAATGAATGGTGTTATAGAGAAGAAACTGGTTAGAAAGAGAAAACAAATGACATTAGATGCTTATTTTTCTTAATGATTTAGTTTGACTTGTAATTTTGTATTAATGACTACATATCTTTTTTTGCTGCCTGTTAAACCTTCGAAATTTAAAAAAAAATTGGATTTTTTGGGGTGATCCGATAACTCGAACATTCGCTATCTCGAACAACTTTTCGTTTCCCTTCAGAGGTCGAGATAGCGGATTTTTTTACCGCAACGGCGTGCCATAGCCTCTCTTTAGCCGCTTCCTTCGCCTCGTACTCACATAGAGTTGTTGGAATCTGTGTTAAAAAGTTGAAAAGTGGCGATAGGAAATTGCAAAGAGTTTTCAAAACATAGGGAACTGCAGTGATGTGAGTTTTCAGCTGAGATCAGAAATCAATTTTAAACAATAATATTTACTAAAAATTCTGATCGTTTATTGAACGTCATTAAGTTTCCTTGTATGAAAATACCTATCAACAAGTCATTGGATGGCCTTTAGGCCGATCGCTAAATTTGTCAGTCTGAATACATTATGATACGAAGTTTGATAGAATACGCAGTTGAAGTCGCGCAATTTTGATGGAAATGACAAAGATAGCTGTATACAGGAATTGGTAGCAGTTAAAATGTTCCAACGGTCAAGAAATTGGGTGGCAGAAACTGTGTGGAAGCCTAAAAGCACACACTCCCTTGAAAAGTTGAAGTAAGTTGTGATTCAGCTTTGTTATTTTACTTAAATTTCATAGGTTATAACTGTCATGTCTGTTAACCGTGAAGTGAATTTGTGCAGGGAATGGTATGGAAAGAATGAATGAATGAATGAATGAATTTGTTTGGAAAGTGGGAAAGTTTTTTGTGCACAGTAGGAATACATCCCCTTTGCAGACCAAACTGTACAGTCTTAACTATTTATAACGAATTCCATGCTTTTTCTTTGATTTCCTGTTCAGCCAATGAGGAAATTCTATTATGATATAAAAGAAGATCATACAAGCATTGACATGGCAGTGATTGGAAAATAAATGCAGTTTAAAGACTTAAATTTTGGTATGGTGCTTGGTTGTCATTTTAGGCCTCAACAAGGGTCCCCTGCGAAAAAACCATTGCTCAACCATGGCTGACAATGGTGACACCATGGTTACACCATGGTTTTCAACCATTTCCCACCATGGTTGAGCAACGAAATGACCATGGTTAACCATGGTAGAACCACGAATTTCCAATGGGACCCATTGCTCAACCATTGCTGAACCATGTCTAAAATTTCAAAATTTTTACTTTTTCATAAATTTGCTTGAGCAATATTGAAAGCTGAAATGTTCAGGATTATTTTAAACAATTTTGAAATTTTCAGTTCTTTTTATGATTTCAGTTTAAACCATGGTCAGACCATAGCCAATACATGGTTACCTGTTCATGGTTGAACCATGGCTTAACCATGCTCAACAAATGTGTTTCAACCATGTTTTTCCATGGTTAGACCATGTCATCTAATAATTTTACCAATTTAGGTCAAATCGGGGTTCAACCATATAAACATTTGAATTTTTGAAAATACAAATTTGAATTTTTACAGGAATTGCATAATGCTTGTAAACTTAGTTTGAAACATGGTTGAAACATGGTTGAAACATGGTTCAAACATGTCACTTGACCATGATCGAACCATGATTCAACCATGTTTCTTGGCCATGATCAAACCATGATTCAACCATATCTCTTGACCATGATCAAACCATGGTTCAAACATATCAACCAACCATGATCAAGCCGTTCACTTTTGCTTTTTTTCTTCTTTAAGATTCCTCTTGCTTCTGCACTTCATGAACTCCTGCTGTAAGCACTCTCAAAGAGAATCTCTCTTTGAGCTCATCAAGGTTGTGACATAGTAAATTTTAATGCAAAGCTTTGCTTTTCACAAGAAAGCTCACTTTGCTTGATATCATATTTTTATTTGTTGCTGATTAGAGCACTTCAAGGTTCCTGATCAATTTTTAAAAAAGGCATCTTATCTAGGATGAAAAGTGTGCGTAAAGTTTGGCAAAGTTCAGGCTTAACATGCAGTTCTTTAACTTGTTTTCATGAGACTGTATGCAAATTCTAGCCTCTCACAATCTGTAGAATGGGGCTTCCATGGGTGTGTGTGTGTGTGTGGGGGGGGG
>NW_027019762.1:11342480-11639164 GCF_013076305.1 Rhopilema esculentum | reverse complement strand
AATAGGCATTTGTGTTTTAGTCTGTAAAATTGGGATTTTGACGGGTAGATAAACTTTTTTGTAGAAAATTGTACTTCATGTATATTTTAAAAACATTCAAAGATATTAAAAAGTTCTGGAGTTAAAGTTTTCTGTGGATCCAGAAGAAAATTTTCAGGAACATCACAGAAGAAGATTAATCCCAAGATATTTGACAAAACCAGAGACAATTTTAGTCTGGGAGATGCATTTCTAGCCATCCTAGAAGGCTTAATTTCAAAAAATTTCTTTCGCGTCTGACCCAACCATTGCAGGTCCTACTATGTCACTGAACTTGATTCTTAACCCCCCAGGCTCAGTTTTGTGGCCCCATCTCTGAAACTCCGAAGCACAATGCACCAGTCGCATTAACGGAGTGTAATAATGCCAAAATGTATTCGGTAGATTATAACACTTGCACACTCCCAAAAAAATTTCCTGAAGCCAGGCCTGCTTCCAGGGTATCATAATCGTGCATTGAAGTGCATAAAGCTCGCAAGCCACTTCCGGATACAATCTTTCATATTGTTTCTGCTTGTGTTCTAATTTTTACAGAGAATTGAAGTATGAACTTGTAAGGGGTTTCACAACAATAATCGTTCCAGGTGAAACTTTACCCCCTTAGCTATCAATCACGGTCAAATTCCTAATGAAAGTTTTCTAATGTCATAATAAAATCAATGTCGTGACCAAAAACATTATGAAAATTTTCAAGTAGACTAAAATTTTTGCTCTTAATGCGAATCTGGAATAAAAGATTTTGTACGAAAACATTTGAAGAATTTTATCAAAAAAGTTTAAGTTAAATTGGTGTATACCCTGATAGTAGAAGGGGCGTGGTCGTTAAAAATTTAGAAAGACAACGCCCATAAAGTCCAATTTTCTAAATTTTCTAAATTTTCAAAATTCTTTAAATAAACTCTGGTGCGAGGAGAGTTTAAACTGAAGCTGTTTGTTGCGAAAAGTCTGGTTTATCCGTACTCGTAATGAACGGGAAGTCTTTCCTTATCAAAAGTTGTACGGCACCGTGTAAACGCGATCTATCCGTATATATCTTTTTATCGGATCAAACGTTATCCATCATCAAATTGCTCCACAAAAACGTTCTTATTTCGAAATCTTGCATCACTCGCAACAATACTTTCGGTCAGAAAAAGGGTCCCAAGTCCTTTAGATCTGTCCGGGCCTAACATTAAATACGCTATGTTACCTAGCAGTTCTTTACGATGAAGCTTTCAACATAATCAACAAACTTCCCAACTGCACAAACCTTTTAAAAAATTATCTTGTTTTTGCTGCGTACATGAATCGCAAAGGTGAACGCACTGATAGATGATCGAACTGCAATCCAAACGGCCATCTTGTGTTTGAAAAAGCGCGCTCATAAATGGCAGTTGCTTGTTGGTTTAGCCATGGTTTAGCGATGGTCAAACCATGATTGCATGCATAAGAAAATTTAAATCCAAAGGAAATAAATGTTTTCTTATTTGAAAGCAAGGAAATAAAAGCTAATCTTGAAATACCCAACTTAACAGGCACCGCATAGCAGGGGGGGGAAGGGGGGCTGCTAAAAATGTCAAATATTAAGTAATAAACTACCAGGAAAGCCTCTTTTTAAAAGGTTTTAGCCCCCACTTCTTTAAAACCCTCACTGTCTCAAAGCTCCCTGGTGCCTGTTTAATAATGAAACATATAACCATGCAAAAAATTACTGATAGGCAAAAATTTCTTAGTAGGAAAGGAAGAAAATACCAGGATTTTAAACAGTGGAGACTTCTTGTAGGGACATAGGGGGTGGAGCCCATCTTTATTGTTAGAAATTTTCTTCACTTTGAAGGGGGCAGGGGGCTTGATCTTGCTTTTGAATTTGAATTTATTTTAAAAATTCTTTGCCATTTTAAGAAATTTCAATTAATAAATTGACCATGGTTCAGCAATTGGTCAGCAATGGTCAGGCCAAATTTTCATAAAACATTTCAAATTCAAAGAAAATAATTTTTCTATGGCTTAAAAACAAGGAAATATGTCCATAAAACAAATATAGTAGAAATCAAACTATTTAATTTAAAAATTCTTTGTCATTCTAAGAAATGTCAATTAATAAATGGACCATGGTTCAGCAATGGGTCAGCAATGGTCAGGCCAAATTTTCATAAAACATCTCAAATTCAAAGAAAATAATTTTTCTATGGCTTAAAAACACAGGGAAATATGTCCACAAAACAAATATAGTAGAAATCAAACTATTTAATCTAAAAATTCTTTGCCATTTTAAGTAATGTCAATTAATAAATGGACCATGGTTCAGCAATGGGTCAGCAATGGTCAGACCAAATTTTCATAAAACATCTCAAATTCAAAGAAAATAATTTTTCTATGGCTTAAAAACAAGGAAATATGTCCACAAAACAAATATAGTAGAAATCAAACTATTTAATCTAAAAATCCTTTGCCATTTTAAGAAATGTCAATAAATAAATGGACCATGGTTCAGCAATGGGTCAGCAATGGTCAGGCCAAATTTCCATAAAACATCTCAAATTCAAAGAAAATAATTTTTCTATGGCTTAAAAATAAGGAAATGTGTCCACGAAACAAAACTAGTGAATATCAAGCTGTTTAATTTAGAAGTTCTTTGCCATTTTATGAATATCAGTTGATAAATGGACCATGGTTTAGCAATGGTTAGACCATGTTTATGTAAAACTCTTGCCATTCAGAATAAATGAAGGAAATTAATAGTGAGACAAGGAAAATATAATCTTTCAATTTGAAGGTATCAGAAACCAAGCACATAAACCCCCCCTATTGACTGAGTTGTGTCTTGAGACATGGACCATGGTCTTGACATGGTCAGACATGGTTACATGGAAAATGATAAAAAATACAGAAAACTGTTACTTCTTCTTATATTTCTATTGAGGATAACTTTTTAGACAGTTGAGGATTCATATTTTCCAAGAACCAACAAATTAAAATCATTGCAGGCAAAATCTTCTTTCATTGCTCAACCATGGTCACTAACCATGGTTAGCACTTGTCAGGATCACGGCTCAACCATGGTATGACCATTGCAAACTATGGTTGGGCCATGAACCATGGTTGGGTTTTCGCAGGGGGTACATAACATGTGTTTGAGTATTAGCAACTTTTTGCATTGTTCCTCACTAAGGCAAAACATTATAGTTGTGCTTGACTGGTAACTGTGCTTGACTGGTGGATTTTCAACTACAGTTCATTTTCTAAGCAAGAAGTGTATTTTTGCTGAGCTGTAAACCCATAAGAACAGAAACTTAAGGGGAATATGTATCCACAATTGACACACAACCTCTCTATTCTTAGTATAGCTCATACTGGAATAGTTGGTTCATGCCTGAAAGGTTTTAAAAAGTGCTACATAATTCACATTAGCCTGATCGTCGTTCCATCTAGCAGTTTTGGATCTATCTACATAAGCACAAAAAACCGCTATGATGTAGACAAAAGAAGTTTGTTTTTATCTTAGGACTCCATTGGTAACATTCTCAATAGGCAAGCAGCACTGATTGGTCAATCATTGGTCAAACAGTCATGTGCTCGCGTTTCTGATTGGCCTTTTTCAATCCACAACTGGATATATATATATTTGCTAGTGTAGAGTTTTCGATATATGTTCTAAGGTTTTAAACTCTGAAGAGTGTCGGATGAAAAGCTTTTGTTTACTCAAATGTTTGCTTTTTTCAAAGCCATTTTGTTCTTCAGCAGAAACTTGAGTAGTTATGATGATGTAATGATACAACATGACAAAATTAATGATATCAGCTCATTCTTATGCCAATTTCCTTCTTTCAAGAAACAGACTTTGGTCATGCCTTTTGAAGCAGCATTCACATGCTCATTGCTGTAAAAACATGCCAGAACCACTTTCCTTACAATTGCTATTAGTTAAAAAATTACTTTCTTAACTATAATTGTTGATGGTACTGCCTGTAATGCAAAGCTGAAAACCCTGCAATCAATAAAGGGCCTTTATGAGCAATCTTGTTAACTTGGTCAATTCTAGAAATTTTTGCTTAACTGCTTTTTTCTACCTCATTGCCAACTCTGCTTTGGAGTGTGCAAAAACAAATCGCTGCATATGCTTCTTTTGCAAATGCATGCTTGAAAAACTTTATTATCACTTTTCCAGGTTGGCCAATCCAAGAAATCCCAGTTGGCCATTTTAGCATCCAATGTAGTAACAATAATACTAATATTAAATCTATAATTTTCATTGAAGCAGTTTTACCTTCATATTGAACAGATATTATGTGCAAGTAAAGAAGATGAAAATTGATATGCAAGAAAGATCGTTATTTTCTGGAAGCTAAAGATAATACACAATCATGTTGTCTTTCTACAGATATCTACATTTTGTGCTGACCAAAAATAGTGTTGTTACAGACAGCAATAAGAGCTTATTGGTTGAGACGTTGAGGTCAATAGCAGAGATTTTGATATGGGGTGATCAGAACGACTCTTCTGTCTTTGAGTAAGATTACTTTCTTTATCTTTATTTGTTTTTGATGCAAATTAATTCAATCTTTAGGATAGCAGAAAAGAATTTATTATGAGTTATAGATTTCTAAAATGTCAGGGAATACAAGAATACTCCAGAAATTTTCTGTACAATAACATACCTTTTGAGAGACCTCCTTCTTCAATTCTCTTCATAAAATAGTTTTTCCCTGCAGTTGTATTTTTAATTCATTTTATGTATCAATGTCTTATTTTTGCATATTTATAACTTTTATCTTTCCATGAATGCAGGCATGCATGAACAAGGATTGTGCTTTAAAAGGGGCAACAAAACAAGTTTTATGTATCGACATATTTTTCGATTTTTTTACAGTTAACTCTAATGATTGATTAGAAATGATTTGATTATGTGAACAATGTTTTCAGGTTTAAACATGAATCTTTGAGCAAGGTTTCTGTATAAAATTCAATGTGTATAATTGTTATTGTGAGGTGCTGGGCGAGTTTGAAACTTATATTTGTTTATATTTGTAGACGAGTTTAAATTTTCTTTCTTTTCTAGCTTTTTCCTTGAAAAGAATATGCTGTTGTTTTTCTTGAAAATAATGACACAAGACTCGGGAACATACGTGACAGTACAGTTGTTGCAGACACTGAATATTCTGTTTGAGAATATCAGGCATGAGACGTCTCTTTGTAAGTTATAATTTACCAATGATTTTGCTAATAAAAGGAGTTATAAGAGCTATGAATTTGCTCGCTTATATTTGTAATCAAACGTAGGGAATGATTTCGCGTCACAATGACAGAGTTTTGACAGCTCAATAAAAAGTGAAATGTTTGGCCCTTTAAAACTGTACTTTGGGTTTATCAGTAAGATTTCCTTCCCATTGAAACATTACAAATTGATCAATGGCTACACACTGTGATGCAGCTTGCTCTGACGATGTTTTTGTACGATCATAATATAGGTACATTTTTTGCATAAAGAGAACCATCAGTTATCACAATATTCCTTTTTATCCCCGTTGATGATGTTTAGAATCTATTGACGAGAATTTGGCAATTTATACGTTTCCTATTGTCACCTGTTTCATTGTCCATCTATTCACTTACTGTCTGCTTAAATAAATCAAAGAGTTCAGATGATTAGGTTAAAGTATCACATCTAAGATTTCCACAAACTATTCAAGAGCCACTTTTCAAGGGCATTCTGATCTTTCTTAGCGTTTAAAACACGCTCAATACTTTTGTAGAAGCATAAGGTTTCCGCATAGCATGTTTATGTATTTTTGCTATCTTGAATCATTTTCTTTACGACTTTGTTCTAGATTTTCTACTTTCAAACAACCATGTTAACTCGATAATTGTGCACAAGTTTGATTTCTCAAACGAAGAGGTAAGTTGACAATCTTGGACAATCTTAGACAAAATAAAAATGTCCATTCTTATTTATTAGATTCCGATCACTGGTTTCATAGTGTTCGAACTTTAGGCTTTTATTCGGAAGCAGAAGTCCCCAAAGAGTTAAACTTCTTAACAAATTGACCTCGATGGCTAGCAGAAGATAAATGAAAATTCTTTTCGCTCTACTGGAGTAAAAAAGCTGAGATTGGATGCCCTCTTGCCCGAAATTGTACATTGTTATATATTTGGATTTCAAAGTGCCCCTTTTTTACTGCTATTACATTAATGAATTCGCAGAATTATGATTCACCCTCTTCACATTTACCGAGTTGACGAGCTTCCTTTCTTAATTTTCCTTGATTTGCAGGTTTTGGCCTATTATATATCGTTTTTGAAAACATTGTCATTAAAGCTGAATCAGCACACTGTCAACTTTTATTTCAACGAGGTTTGTTTTTTATCCTCAGCTGACTTTTCAGATCAATGTTTTTAAAGTTAATGCATCGCGTAAGAGTCTGCCCTTTTTGACATTCAGACCCATGCATTTGCCTGCATGCCTATGAAGACATGGCTACTCAGATCGAGCAAAAAGCCGCACAGGCAGTTTTCGACAGGGCTCTGTGCTTGGTCTTTGCCCTTCATCATTTTCACTGATAAATTGCTAAACATCATCAAAGCTTTTTATTTGTTTACTGATAACACCTGATAATTCTACGATCCATTTTGAAGCTGATCAAACTACGCAATTTGTTTCGATTTTAAAAGAAATTCTAGGTATTCTTAAGCATTGAGTTAATATAATTGCAATCGAAAAAGAATCTACTCATAGACAACAATAGCAAAATGTAAACCAAAGCAAATATGTTTAAAATCTTAGTTTTGTGTTGAGCTTAGCTTTTTTGCTTAAACTTGCCAGCAAGCTCCTTGATACAGTTTACAGTTTTCTATTTAGTCAAGCGTTTGATCAATATCAACTTGCTATTGCTAATTTTCTAGCGGAAGAATGATTTCCCACTCTACACTGAAGGCATAAAGTTTTTTAACCATCCAGAAAGTATGGTCAGGATTGCTGTTAGAACCTTGACCCTCAATATTTACAAAGGTTTGCTGTTTGGAATCGGTTTTGTTCCTTAGCATATAATGACTTTACACACTTCCTTTGTTTATATGCATAGTTAGACTGTATGGCTAGACACATTCAAAATTTCGATGTTTTGTGTTTATACAGTTCGGTTTATTTTCAGTTCCCTGTTGCTAGTGCTTTGTTTATTATTTTTTCTATTTATGATATCATGATAACCATAATTTGCATACATACATCCAACGTAGTTAAAAAGCATTGCAAGTTGCTAGCTTTTAAAGTGAAATTCAAAGATGCTATTATTAGTGACAAATCGAATGTTTTTAGAGATGACAAGTCCGTACAAAGGAAAATAAGAGTTGTTTGTTTGAATATCTGAACCCAGTTCTTCGTTTCCACATTTTTCATTTCAACATTCTCCCCAAATAGAAAGTGAACTTTTTAACAAAATGGAAAACTGTATCTGTATGATTCAATAGCCAGGCTCAATTGTTTCTATTTCAGTTGGTCACGAGGGCATGTTGAATTTCATATGCGATAAAACAGCTGATCCATATTTTTCAAACCTGGTGTGGTTTATTGGAAAACATGCGATCGAATTGGATGATTGTGTTACAAAGGAATCTGAGTGAGGAGTTTTCATTGTTTCTTTTAAGTTTTCGTCAGATTGAAATTTTCCTGCCTCGGAAAATTCATAAATATTTGAAAGCCAATAGAATTTGAAAAATCTATTCAGAGAATAATGAACTAGTCAATGTATAATTTATTTAAAAAATGTAGATTTGGCTTCTTTGACAACTGTATTGTGGAGCTTCTTGGGCAATTGATAGTCTTGAAAAAATTCGTCTCGTTGTATGATTTGCAAATTTGAGACTTTTTTGATTTATTCCCTTCAGTCACCTTAAGTGTGAAACACTGAAAATGCACGTGGCAGACCATCTAGATAACTTGCATTACCTCCACGATATCTTGTGCTTGGGCATCGAAAGACTAAATGTAATCCTGACAGATAACATGCTGAACAAGCTTCTCATCCCTCTTTACGTCTACTCGCTACCTCCAGATGATCTAAATTCAAAGGTACAAGTTCTCATTTTGTTCTTTTTTCTGTTTATTTCTTCTTTCTGTTTTGTTTATCGACATTCTTGCCCAGATTTTGACCCTCCGTATACTGCGATGTCTGATATTATATTATAATTTTGATATGATTTCATTTCAAGGAAAAGTATATCAGGATCAGAATAAGCAGACTGGTGTCACTATTCCTACTTTCCCAGGTAAGATGATTAACAAGTAAAAAGCTTTTTTGGTACACCAGTGAGTTTAATTAAGTTTAGTTTAAGTGAACAGCCAAATCTTTGAAAAGAATTAGTAGTATTATAGCAGCCTACAAAACCAGATGTAAATTATCAGTATTATTATTATAGAGTTGTGATTATTGTATTTCCAACTTATTGTTTCTACATTCATTCTTACATCTGTAGCATTTGCTCATTATGAATCACGGCCCTTTGGTATCAAACCTTGTTGACGTCATACTCCACGACGAAGACGAAACTCAGATTCAGCAAATATCCAGCTTTGCTTCACCATCGACCAAACAGAGTGTTTGTATCCGATTATTTTACGTTTTTCCGAATTGATTTTGCCATATATCGAGATAAGAGCGTTTTTGCCTTGCTTTTTATGAGATGATTCACATGAGAAGTGCCTTTCCAATAAAGTTTCCATCTTCTGTGAGCCTATCAACTCATTTTTTGTAATCAAGTAATTTTAGAATTTCAAAGGCATATAACGTAAGGCTATTTTTCAAGTATCAGCGAATTTCGCTCTTTTGAAATTAGATCGTTTAAAACCACATTTCTTTTGATTGACAGGTTTCAAGTACGCCGCGAGGCAGTCCGGGTGTCCGTGCGTTCATTCCTCCGCCGGACAGCTTAGAATCGCAGCTAGAGGCGTCGGGGATCATCAAGGACAATTACAATTTAATGCAGAAATTGCAGTATTTGTCGAAAGATCGAAAGAAAAAGGCCTCAACTTTTTACGTCACAGGTTAGTACTTGCCCTACTAGGCGCATATTATTACTGTTGTTTTTACGCTCGAACATATTAAACAGTTGCTTGCAAATGGTTACCTATGTCTAACTGTTTTGCTTACTTATTCAGATGGAGATTTCAAACGGCTGGAAGAAAACAGCAAAGAAAAAGCAGGTTTGTTTTTTCGTGATATTGTTCGGCCGTTTTCCATGCAAGCAATCACTTTAAATTGTCGAAGTCTGTGGTTTAGATCTTGTTTGCCAGGATGAAATATTAATATCAAGCTAATCCTTGCAATGAAAAGAAGCAAAACTGGACAAACAGTGACCGAGACAAGACAATGAAATATCAAAAAACTTCCGTCACTGCTAGCAGATCAATGAAACAGATAATTTCATTAGAAAAGCTTCTTAAAACTAGTTTATTGAGTTCTTTAACTGCACTCAGGCTAGCTGGTCACATAGATTGGAATCAGCGATACCGGTATTTCTAGGCATCCAATCAAAGAGCGTTGTAGGCTTTAGGTACATCCAAATGTGATCTGTTGTGAAACATGTTTACATGTCCACCCCGGTTATTCGGGCTAGCGACGCCGCTTATCTTCGGAAGCAGTTACAGCCCCCAATGTCAATTATTGGTGGCTTTCACTTCCCAGGACTCTAGTCGTAAACGTTTGTTTGGGGAAAAACCATCAGTGACCACTACATCAAGCATTAAAGGCCAAGCGCTTTAGAAGGTTCATAAAGTCTTTCTGGTTTTGCCGTGGGAACAAACCCGTCAGCCAACCAGTTTGAGCGACAGCTGCCTTCCGAAACCAGACTGCATACTAAAAATAGAAACTGTGTTGAAAATTAGTTAAAGAGAAGCCTCTGTCAAATTGCTTCCGCTGTTAGGCCAGGAACTTTTCAGCCAATGCTTTCATCGTAACCTCTGTCTCGAATGGCTCATCTATATTTTCAGCTATTATAATAATTATTCTTAAATTTTGCTTGTCCTCTTTAGCGGAGGAGACAAAAATACCAAAAGACAATAGTAGATCGCTTGACCAATCAGAGAGCGAGTCAGAAAGCGTTACTGATGTTGCTTCACAGAATGCAAGTGGAACACAAACACCGCAAGGTCGTTAACTTATACTTTCATTAATTTAGGTGTAAGGTGTAAATATCATAATTTTATGTACAATTATTTGTTTAGGTAAGGGAGAAATTCTTCAACCATTAAGATATCTTTTGATGATATCTTCAATAGTTTTCAGATGAAAGGATTAACGATAAAAGTATTCGAATTTTTCAGTTTTTGAATTTACTAATGTATTTATCTTCAGTGTGAATAACACTTTGTCTGCATCTGTATTTTAACAAACGCTCCAATTTCAGAGCCCCTTCAGCCCGCTTTAACATCATCGACACCAGCGATATTTGAAGATCAAATGAAGGTGAATGTCATACTTTTTTTATCTTTTTTGTTTTGTTGTTATTTTTGAAGTCCAAAATAACTGAAACAGATTTTGATTTCCTCCTCTCCACACATCTTTTTTGTTATCATCAACATAATTCGCTTTTCAGCGCTAGTTGCCCATTCTTACTACTTTTTTCATTCATTCATTTTCTATGGGACTCTTCCCCCGAGCCTCCTTTCATTTTGTCAAACAGTGTAAGATGTGGTGCTTTACAACACAGTGTTACTTTTCAGGCCCTAATTGTGTCTGAAAACGGTAACTAGCAGATACGAGGATAAATTTCAGGAACAAAGCAAAACGGCGACGAGAATCCAATCTTATAAGATAAATTTTCAAAATAAATTAAATTAAACGAATACTAATATTTCGCCCCGGCATACAGGGCTTCATCACAGTAAATGGAACGAACGAGTGAATTTATATTACACTCATTGCAAGATTCACAGAACCGGGCGGTTCTCCCTTCTCACACAACTAGCAGATAGCTGAATTTAGGAGAAGATCAGCTAAAGAAGTGGATAAAAGAAACCTTTGTTTTTATTTATTGTTATTTTTATTCATTACTCTTTGTGATGATTTTGGATCCTTTCTTTCTGCTCTTTAAATTTATTCTTGAGATTCATTCAAATTCCCTTTTTAGGATTTTGGACCAATTCGTAGGTCAGGGTAAGTGTAATCGATCTCTTCAATCTTTACAATGTTCTCCTTGTGTTTCTTGTACATTGTCAAAACTTAGTTACACTTACAATTACACTTAGTCAAAACTAAGCTTGAAACTAAACTTAATCATAGTTTCAGTTTCAGTACAATAACTAGTATATAAAATAACACAGTAAAAGCTATTGTCCATCATTTAACCTGATAACCAGCTTTTCATTCGTAAATTGCTATTTGTTTTAACATATTCAAAATTACTCTTGAACTTAGAATAATCAAGGAACCAAACAAGACAAAGAAAATAACGTCCTCTTGTGCGATGTAATTTCGCCACAGCTGCTCGGCTGCCATTTTCTAGCGATTCTAGGACTTTGTATAATAATTCTACAACACTGCTGAAATATGTGAACCATTTGGTTATATATTTATTCGACTGTTAGTTTCTTCTCCATCACAGCAGTTATCAAACATCTTTTCATAGGCCCTTTTTGAAAAACATTTACTCTGCGTTTGACTGCTCTAATGGTGACTGCGAGGCCTTATTCGCAATCAGCTTCTTCTACGCCTTGCTTCAAATGATGGCATTGATAAACAGATTCTGAAGGCTGCGAAGATATCATTACCAAAGGTACGTTATTTTGACCTTGTTTCCATTAAAGCCATTGTCGAAAATGGCCTCATTTCCATTGTAAATGATAGTTTTGTGTCTGTGCAATCTAGATTTGAAATCCCAAGCAATCTTTTTGCAGTAGTACATTTTACTGCAAGCTTTAGCTGCGCTAGTAGGTAATTCTCGATTCATGTATTTTTTCATTTTGATTTTAGTTTTTTCATAATTTTTACTCTCTCTCTCTCTCTCTTTTTAAAATTGCAGGAATCAGATGAATACAGCGAAGAGTTGATGGAAAAGCTAATTTCTATTTTAGAGCAAGGAGCTAGAGATGGTAAATTATTGAATCGAGCTGTAAATTATTTGCTGTCCTATGTTTCATTTAACGTTAATTTTATCATAATTGCAGATATTGTTTCTTTCGAAGTGCCCTGTATTTTGTCCCGTTGCATAACACAGTTTTTTTCTTAATTCATTTAGGATCGAAGGTTCGGTTGGTAACTCTGGAAATGGCTGTAGTTGTGTTGAAACAGCTGGCTGTGGATGCGGGAAAGAGCAGGCTGAAAGATTTCCATTATGCTATGATAGAAGTAGGTCGACTGGCCGTGTAGGAATCTTTTTGTTAGATCCACCACTATGACCTCGCCATCGACGAAATGGTGTCTGTTCTAGGATGCTTGTATATTTTATGCAATTATCTTATCTAGCCTCAGTTTGAGACCCATTTTAGGGTACATGAGTCATTTAATAAGTAGTAACTAGATTTTATGTCTTTCCTGACAAATATGTACTAAATGAATTGGTTAACGAAATTTGCATGGTTCCTTTACAGAACGTACGTGAAGCTAGCACTTTTCAGCTAAGGAATTTCTACAGGGTGAGTGATTAAAAGATGTCCATTTTTGAATTTAAACTCTTGGTTAGTCATAGCACTCGAGCTCATGCAAATTTATGAAAAATGATTTGTGTTTCTTTTAGGCTGATGAAGTATTTCTGGAGATGTTTGAATGCGAGTATCAGCAAGTTTTGGTGAGTTTCCTTCCATATTTTTCAACCTCGACTGCACCTTTTTTCGTGCAAGTTTATATTACCACCAAGATATTGCAGGCTCTAATACAGATATGAATATTCTTTCGTAGAACAAGCCAATAAATGTCCAGTATGTTGTGATGAATGCTTCCCTGCTGCTGCCACCAACTAACACACCCCTCACTGGAATTGAGTTTAACAAGCGGTTGCCTTGTGGTGAAGAGGAGCGCGCTAGGAGGGTAGGATGAATTATATCTAACATTTATTTCCCATCACTGTTGAATTGAAGACTGTTGAATTTTAACATATGTTACAAATGTTATGAATGAAAAAGGCTTGTGGTGACAACAATTGCGAAATGGAAGTCTACGCCTTTAATGCAAATACTGCTTTTTTAGAATTGAAAGGATTGAGTAAAGAAAGAGAAATTTCTTACCTGCATTCTTCCAATGTCATTAGCGGCCATTCTTGCCCTGCTTTGCTGCATCTATGTTGACGTTATTAACTAACTACAAATTTTACCACAAGTGCATGAAAATATGAGAGTAACCAAACTCAAAAATTTGGCTCGCATGTAAAACTTTCCTGTTTTTTGGCGACGATTTGCCTTATCGATTCATTTACGCATAAATTTTTTTATTGTTCCGGCGCATCTTTGCGAATATCACAGCGCTTTAGCGCTTCAGACGAAGCCTTAGCCACGCTACAGACTACAGAGATAGACCCTCATCAACCAATCGTCGTCCGCAAGGGCCATCTGTTTTTACACATTCGTCCAAAAGAACATTTTACAAAATTACTAAGACGATGCTAATGGGAGCATGATAGGCATGGCTACCCATTGATTTTGAAAAACAATACAGTAGCACCAAAGACTACCAAAATCCTGTTTAGATCGTTCGTAAAGGATATCCCATTTGATCAAAAGACAAAGAGGCTTAAATAGAAGATAAAATGTGCACATGATTTTAGGTGTAGTCTTTAGTGCTGTTGCTACATAACAATTCATTTATTGCTAAAAGGTTTATAGGGAAGGACGAAAGGCTAGATAGATAGAACTTTTTATGAATTTTTTGGTGCTACAAGAGAAAATTCTGATATATGAATGAATTTTAGCGTTGATCCCAAATTTTTTTTGTTTTCATCATGAAAAAATCACCATACAACATAATTTGCACAAGGGTTTGATTTGACAGGTTTGAGATGCTATTTAGTGCTACTGTAATATTTTGTCGCCAAGGAGATCACACCTTTGATCGTCATATGCATGGCGATGTAACAAGAAATGTTCAGCAGCCTCAAATCCGTCGTTAATTAGGCACACTGGGTTGACTGTGTCCGGATATTTGTAACTGAATTTGTGTGAATTCAGTTTACTGAGGCCTACGCATAGCTGAATGTATCGTCAGAGAAAAAATATGTCAATGCACAGTACAGGGATTCTATTCAAATTTTTATTCAAGATGCTTTTAATTTTGCATGCAGGCGATACGAGTGTTTTTGCTTATGCGGGATTTGTGTCTGACGATACGCAATGAACCTGAGAGCAAGCTTCCACTTAACAAAGTTGAAAACCCAGTCAAGGAAGAAGACGTTTTGGATCTCAGTATGTTTTTTAACGTCTAAATATATATCAACTAGCTGAATTATATTTTTAAATAGTTGTTATTTATACCTAATTTGTTAAACCATTCATATTTCAGTTGAAAGTTAAGTCTTAAGAAAATGTGAAAGAAAATGTGAGTAGGTTACACGATTTGAACCCTGATTGACTTTCAAGTCAAATTAAACACAACTGCAGTAGAGCTTACTCCAGGGTTAAGTATTGGCTTACTCCAGGATTGTAGTACTGGCTTACTCTATGGTTTTAGTATTGGCTTACTCCAGGATTGTAGTACGGGCTTACTCTATTGTTTTAGTATTGGCTTACTCCAGGATTGTAGTACGGGCTTACTCTATTGTTTTAGTATTGGCTTACTCCAGGATTGTAGTACGGGCTTACTCTATTGTTTTAGTATTGGCTTACTCCAGGATTGTAGTACGGGCTTACTCTATTGTTTTAGTATTGGCTTACTCCAGGATTGTAGTACGGGCTTACTCTATTGTTTTAGTATTTGCCTTTTCCAGGATTGTAGTACGGGCTTACTCTATTGTTTTAGTATTTGCCTTTTCCAGGGTTGTAGTACGGGCTTACTCTATTGTTTTGGTATTGGCTTACTCCAGGATTGTAGTACGGGCTTACTCTATTGTTTTAGTATTGGCTTACTCCAGGATTGTAGTACGGGCTTACTCTATTGTTTTAGTATTGGCTTACTCCAGGATTGTAGTACGGGCTTACTCTATTGTTTTAGTATTTGCCTTTTCCAGGATTGTAGTACGGGCTTACTCTATGGTTTTAGTATCGGCTTACTCCAGGATTGTAGTACGGGCTTACTCAATTGTTTTAGTATTGGCTTACTCCAGGATTGTAGTACGGGCTTACTCTATTGTTTTAGTATTGGCTTACTCCAGGATTGTAGTACGGGCTTACTCTATTGTTTTAGTATTGGCTTACTCCAGGATTGTAGTACGGGCTTACTCTATTGTTTTAGTATTGGCTTACTCCAGGATTGTAGTACGGGCTTACTTTATGGTTTTAGTATCGGGCTTACTCTATGGCTTACTCTATTGGCTTACTCCAGGATTGTAGTACGGGCTTACTCTATGGTTTTAGTATTTGCCTTTTCCAGGGTTTTAGTAGTGGTCAACTCCATCCTATTTATTCTGACAATTAAAAATTTTTTTCCAGATAACAGCGACTTGATTGCCTGCACTGTTATCGTCACCACTAGTCGGTAAGTTTCAACTTGCTGCCTTAGAAAGTTTTTTACTTTTCGAGAAGCTCTAGGTTTACATTACTTGTATATAAGTTGCTTTTTCCGAAGAAATTCTTTTTTAATATTCGTTGTCCGAAGTTTTTTCAATAAAACATCGATATATTGTAATGAAATAAATGAAATAAGATAAAATAATATAAATTAAAATATAATAGAATAAAATAAATAAAATAAGAAGAAATAAAATGAAATAAACAACTCTTTAGCATCACATTTGTTATCATCAGTATCTACAAAAACCTTAATATCGTTTTCACGACTCCCATTTTGGTTGTGAACATCTACAGAATGTGTTGTAATTTACCAATTAGATAATAACCCTTATTCTTATAATTAACCCTATAATCTTCAAATAGAACTGAATTCAGTGAAATCTCTAATAGCGGCACTTTCTGGGACCAAGTTTAATAGCCGTTTTCTAGAGGTGACCGCTATTGGAGGTTTTTCATATATTCATCAACTTATATTAGAAAATTGTGATCTACGATATGATACACTGTCACTGAATACAAATAAATCATGGGGAATAGATTAGGACTTTAAGTAGCTGCGATGTAAGGGGACATGATAAGGCTGGAAAAAGCTGATGATCTCTAGAATGTGTACGTACTCTCTAAGTAGAAACGAATGTTTTTATCTTTTCATTTCATTTGAAAGGTACCCTGGGTACCAGACTCGTCAGTAAGGTGCAAAAGGTACCCTGGGTATGCAAAAGATAACCTGCTTAACCGTTAATGAAGGTAGAATAAGGCATTAGGGCACTCCCAAGTGGCTGTTGGGCCGTCAATTTGTGGTGGCCGCTGTGCGGAGGTTTTTTATGAGCGTTTGACCATAAATTCGGTAAGGACTTTCTCCACTGGCCTCAGATCTGGAGGTGGCCGTTGCACAGAGGTGATAGTTATTCGAGGTTTCACTGTATACAGTTCTAAACCGATTAATTGCCTGGCTTTGCGAAGAGAGATGATCAACACCATCGATGAAAAAGTCAATTTTCCAATGACCTGAAAGTCTCCAATGACTCTGCTGGAGACTTCCCTGTTGTAGCGAAGCATCTAAAAATTCATTTTACCCACTTCCTTTGCACGTTGGAAAGGTCGGTCTCTTTGGTTTTCTTGGTCCTCCTTTTTTTCTTCTTTTCAGTCCCTTTTGCGCCTATTTGGTCCTCCTTAGACCTCTCTGGTCCTCTCTAAGCCTCTTCCGACTTTCTTACCCTCCTCCGGCCGTTTTGGTCATCCTTAGGCATATTTTTTTGGCCTCTTAGGTCCTTCTTTGACATTTTGGCCTATTTGGTCCCTTTTTGGTGGTTTTGGTTTTCCTACCTCTCAGTCCTCATTGATAGACTTATTCCTTGGCCGCTTTTGCCCTCGTTTTCTGAGACGTCTTTGCCTTTGATCCTTCCTCAGGGCCGTCGAATGCAGCGGGGGGGGGGGACTGGAGAATGGAGCCATTCCCCCAATAACAGCCAAACTGTACTCTCAATCGCAGTTCTTGTTCTTTCATTCCCCCTCTTTGTCCTTCAGGTAAATGTTCTGCCACCCATGTGCTCAAACTAGTCAAGTACTTTGTCCGTGGTCTTCCTCTGCTTTTCTTCCCTTCAATGCTTCCTGTGAGAGTTAAATTCTCCAAACTTTCTTTCCTCATAACATGCCCCAAAAATTCCAATTGCCGTTTTCTAACTGTTGGCACCAGTTTCATTTTAGTCCCTATTTTCTTTAGAAGTTCTTCTTTTGCAACGTGGTCTGTCCATGGACTCTTAAACATGCGCCGGTAAAACCACATTTCAGCTGCTTCAAGTTTGCTCCTCGTATTTGCTGAAATTGTCCAGCATTCACAGCTTCCAGCATTCACTCGTATTTCCTTGTTTTAATTGTCATCTTTCGATTTGTCAGTACCTCACAAACTGTACTACGTTTCCTATATTACAGTGTACATAATCGGCAGTCCCTCCAGTATGAATTTCGTTCTGATGGCACTGTTCCTGATACTCCTTTGGCCGCATTGGTCGGGCCTTGTCATTTGGCTAGGTTCGGTCAGGTATAGCAAGGGCAGATTTTGTAAAGCCGCTCTTACACAATCAGATTTTGACGAATTCGACAAAAAAGAATTCGACAGAATCTGACCGTGTAAAAGGAGAAATCGAATGTCGAAAGCCATCATCAGATTATCGAATTTGATTTTTCAAGGATCGAACATGTTCTATTCCATTCGACAAATCGAAAGGTGAATGGATGACATTATCTCGCCTACGCTGCTACGTCACCCGAATTACCACGTTCTCTATTGTTTCAGTCTGTTTACAGTCATTTTAAAGAAAACAGGAAGTGAACGCAACAAAAGTTCAATAAAAATGAAAAAAATGTATTTCATGTAGTCCTTTCCTTTGGTTGAGCGCAACTCGTTCAAATATGAATCGTATGTTCCATATACAGGATATTGATTCAGCAATTCTTTTGTCAATTTTGTTCGTTTTTGTGCTATAACTATGGCAGCTGAAGCAACCTTATCTCATCTATTTCGACAAAATCTAATCATGTCAAAGGTGCATTCGATTCGACAAATCTGAAGCAAAACTAGATTCGACATTATCGAATTCGACAAAATCTGACCGTGTAAGAGCGGTTTAACAATAGGATCTTTGGTTTATTTTCATTTCGTTGACTAGCCAATCAAAGAGCTTTATTTCTATGGCGTCATATGACAGTAATTTCGGAAGGAGGGGTCGAGAAAACCACACCCTCGTTTTTTCCTTGCGACGAAAATATACTTCAGTAAAAACACAACTTTTTGCACCTCTATAGAGCGATAAATTTTACATATAATTTTATTGGTCTTCATTTTCTGCTCTTTGCGTGATTTCTCGCTATTGACACACCTTTTTGCACGTGTTGGCTGGGGGGGGGGGGGGGCAAACTCGAGCAAGAACCATACCTGAGGGCGGCAGGCTTTTAAACAAAAAAACAGATATATAACAAACAGATATCTTTGGACAAAATCAAGGTCATTGATCTATAAATATGCCAAATTTTCAAAATATAATTTGGAAAAACTGTAGCCAGATGGGGCAAGCTATTGTCAAAATTTTCATTTGGGGGGCACAGCCCCCCGTGCCCCTCCCTGCAGCTACGTGGCTGCCCTAAACCCAACAAATCACACTCTTCGATCAAAAAAAACAGTGGACTTCAACTGCCCTGCCTGCAGATGAAAGGAATATTTCAAAAAGGTCTAACAGTGTTTTTAAAAACCAATTTTTGGTCTAGAACAATTTTTGATTTTTGGTCTAGAACATTATTTTCATGTCTTGTAAGCGTTAACTTTCTAACCTACCTGCGATTTGTCCCGCTAAGCAAGACTGATACACTTTGATTGATGGAACGCCTTAATGGACGCCCTTATCTTTAGTAGCGGAAGTTGCCTCACCAACAAGGTTTGCAGGCCAGTTTTGAGGGTGGCGACGGGACTGGGGCCCGAAAACTTTCAAATTGTTCAGTCAAACATTTTTCCCTTTTTAAAGGTTTTCCAAATTTTCCAGCAAATCCAAACACGCAGTTGAGACAAAATATCTTGAGATTCAGAAGTGTACACTTCCTGTGCACCTTTTCCGCATACTGTTTACGGTCTAGGATGGTCTTTGAATTTCTTCTATATTAAATTAAATCAGTGGCGGATCCAGACTACCGCCATTACCGCTCGAGCGGTAGTCAGATTATTCAAAAATTATAGAAACAAAGATCATTTTCATGTTTATCCTACTACTTTAATTAAACCATATTTAATTATTGAAAATATTTGATCGCGCTGCAAACCAAGCCTTTCTTCCTAGGAACATGCCTGAAATTTCCACAGAGACAGAAATATTTTTTAATCCCTTACCGCTATGGAAATTGCGTGCCAATTGCCGAGCCACATGTTTGCAAATAGAAGGCTAGCATGATAAAATCACGATGATAAAATCATGGCTTGCTAGCTAGGGGGGTTGAGTCGGTTTAGAGCGGATTCGAGCTGCACTGAGCGGTAGTCAGCCTGCCTAAACCAATCAAATCGTCAGAAATCACTGCCAACCTGGGGGGATGCATACAAATTTTGTTGACAACCAATGAACAACCGAGTTGACTACCGCTCAGATGGGGGGTTGAGTAGTACTGCCGCTCAACACGGCTCAAACGTTACAGAAAGATGGGGGATGCCTACATATTCTGCAAGTGGGCAAACTGTAACTTCAAAGCCGATGTGACCCAATATTTTGTACAATACACAACTATTCGTAGGAATATATTTTAAAAGAATATTAAGACTCAAATATTCTAAAATTTAAGAAGGCATCAGGATTAAAAGTCAGGCCCACAATATTCGCCAAAAGTATGTTTCTTTGTTTAACAAAAGTTGCTCTCAATAATTGCAAATTTTATCTACAATGCCTGCCAAAAGTACTTGGAACACCCACCAATTTACGCTGCATTTGATATCTTTCATTCCTTTCATGAAAAAAATTTGCTACTTCCGCCCCCTTCCCCCTCAAACAATGTTGATGATTTAGAGAAATATCATAAAAGGAGCGCAAAAGAAAGTGCTTCCTAAAATCCTAATCCGTTTGATAGTAAACCAACATTGTTCCGTGGGGGAGAGGGGGATGATTGGTTTTGACCTTGGAAATTGATGTCAGTGTTCCAAGACTTTTGGCAGGCATTGTAGCTTTTTAAACTTGTAATTTTCATAAGTAATTGTCAGACTGAATGCTAGTTTTAGGCGACGCTTCAAAATTCTGCCAAATGTATCTTTTTTCTAATTCTATGGTGTTCCTCGTCTAATTGCCGTAAAATTTTTTTAGAATATCCATCCTCAGAATATTGAGTAAGATTATTTATTTCTTCTCAAGCTTGTTGTAAGGATACATGAAATTTCAGTAAAGCACCGCTTGTCTCTTGAAAATGGGCTACATAAGAAATTATAGAAAGCAATAATCATTTTAAAAAACCGGGTGTGACCAAGAAATGGGTGTGGTCTAAAGGGTGTGGTCAACCCTCTATCTCATTTCGGCGGTAGTCAGAATTTTGGCTGGATCCGCCACTGTAAATCATGGCATTGTGTGCGAGATCAACCAAGGTTCGGGTGGTTCGGTCCTGTTTTTATTGTGTAAAGAGAGGTAAATGAATTATCTGTAAGGAGGGAAATGAAAGATTGTGGCAAACATGATTGCCTTATTTCAAAGACTAAAGTCTATAACTAAATTCTGAAAATCTGACGGTCTTCCGTGCGACCTGTCTGTGCGACACCCTGAATCCGCCCCTGCAGTCTTTTATTGTATTATTTCTCATGACGTAGTGCTGGTTTTGTTGTTGCATTGATTATAGTGTTTGACAGCGGATTGACAAGCAGCCCCAGTGGCGCAATGGACTAGCGCGTTGGACTTCTAATTCAAAGGTTGTGGGTTCGACTCCCATCTGGGGTGGTCGCTGCTTGAAACTTTTCTTTCACATTAGATTTTCCTTCTTAATATTTGTACACTGATATTACTAGCTTTTCTTTTCTTAATTTAACCAATTCTTTTTAACTGGATTTTTTAAGGCAGGGTTTCTATAAAATTCTCAAGTTGCTACTGGTTCTACCAGTTTATCTTTATAGACAAGGGTGAAATGTACCGACTTGCTCGCATGACAATCCAATTTTCTATTTCGCTTGCTACTCTCTCCTTCCAGCCTTGGCTCATCACAAGAACTATACTCTTTTTTAAGAAATCTTGTCCAACCTCGATATTATTGAGACAATTTCGTTTGTAGCCTGAATAAATTCTTAAAGTTTTCTTGCCTGGTTTCTGGCATGGTTTCAGTGGAACTTCGCCCACCCTAGAACTGAAACCATGCTGTTCTGAACATAGCAAAACAGGCAACTGCTGGAAAATGAGACACAAATATGCAAACTGAGACTGGGCAATTTTCTTATACTATTCTTAAAAAATGGATGATTTGGACCTGTAACAATATTCTAATAACAAAAGGGTGTATTTAAGAATGTATCTAACTTCATTTTTGGGCTTGTTCCCCGTAGGCAGCATCTAAGGCGCTTTCTTGTTATTGATGCTAACCAGTTCATTTTGGTTGAGCCAGATACGAGTAAACTTGGTTGGGGAGTCGTCAAATTTGTTGCCCTGTTGCAGGTATGAAAACTGCTTTTTTATACGTTTCTTGCCTTCTAATGACTTTTTTGCTTTTGACGTTCCTGTTGTTTGATAAAACTTTTTGACTGCCAAGTTAATTTTCATTCATACTTCACTATACATTTATTTATTTTGCATTTAATAAAGGGTGATACTCAAGTTTCCAACCAGGTCTAGAAGTGTCCTTGGTTTTGCTTAAAATAAAATTTGATAAACACAGAACACGTTGAGAACCCAGCTTCTATCCAACCCTTCAATCTAAATGAAGAACATTACTAAAACTTTGTGAACGTGGAGTTTATTATTCCTTTCCTTGGCAAACATAGTCTGTCTGTTAAAACAATTATTATTATTGTTTCAATAGCAGGTTCTCAAGGTCTATTCTTCACTATTTCAATTCTATTCAACGCGTTTTTATTCAACACGTTTTCTTCGCCCATTAGGACGTGGAGGCCACACCAGACAAAGATGACAGTCGATCTCTCCAGATCATCGTACACCGGCCGTTCGCTGCTAGAAACCGCCAAATTGTAAATCCAATACCTTTGCTTACGGCCAGGTTCGTATTTGATGACTATATACGATGCATGTCGGCTCGCCAACGCCTACAAAGACGCTGTGCAACTTTGCGTCATCGAAAAATGACCACCCTAGCCAACTTACTTGAGCTGCCAGTCATGGCGGCCCCTCCCACACACTTCTATTCGTTAACGCCGTACAACACGGGAACCCAGGGCTACGTATGGTCACCTTCGACTAGAGGCTACACAAATCGCGCTGATGATACTGGCACTGGCGACTCTGCCTCGAAATCAAATAGTCTTACTCCACCGCGGCAGCCACCACAGAAGTCTTTGCCGTTGTCACCTAAACACTCAGAGATCCTCGATCAGAAAACAGGAGGCAGCCGAGGCAAAGATGCTACAAATAAAACAAGCCCAGCAGTATTCAGTCCTGAAGCTTACGCTCGACCGATCAATCTTGCTACTCCTTTACCGAGAAATGAAAAGTCCCAGAGAACGCAGGCTGAGTCATTGGCATCCGCTTTGGGAGCAAAATTTGGTACGGATGAAATAGCAGCACAGGAGCTAGATGCTGAAATGTTTAGCAATTTATCGGAGAAAGTTGGGCGCAAGTTGACTGTTGATGAAGGAGAAGAAATGAACGAGGATTGCACCGATGGCACATCAGATAGCGAATTCTTTTACGATTGCAAAGACAACATTTCTGCGTCACATTCTGACTTAATCAGAGGATTAGATCGCGTTGAACTGAAAGCATCAACGGATAAACCAACGAAATCTGCACCTTCTACGCCTACGGGTAGCAGGAAAATTGGTATAATTGGTCTTTTACGAGGTCGTGTGGCTCAAGATGACTGTCTAAACGAGGCAAAGTCTTTACCCGCCATGGCTATGAATTTTGCCGAAAATGAAGTTAAGGAGAAGCAGTCAACAAAAAGGACAAAACCAGCCCCCGAAACGAAAGCGACACAGAAGCCTAGGCCTGCTCGGCCGAATCGTGTAAATAGGTCGTCGAAAGGAAAGAGATAAGATGTAGTGATATAATTATTGTAGAAGTACATAAATGAAGAATTTATGATACGATTTCTTTTGAGAATTCCTATTTCGAGAATAGCGAATTATTCAAATGGCTTTTGATGCCTGTACAAATTTTGATTTTAAAATAGATATTTACCCCCATGAAGAAAAACCGAGAAATATTTGCAGCAGATATAGGGTGGTAGTTACATATCATCTAATGCAAGATGATTCTGTATTGTGAATAAGCTATCATTTGCTTCTTTTTGTTCCATTGAAATAGTCAAGGTATTACCAGGTCATTTGAGACATCTTAACCAGCTAGTCTATATTAACAATTTTTGTCTTTTAAGAACCTTTAGATTTCCATAAACATCTATGCTTCTATCTTATTTGATTTTCGTGATTTTCCTACAATGTAAACTGTAATATGTGCAAGTTTATCGGTTAAATAAAGAATCCTTTTTTGCTATTGTCTTATTTCTTTTGTTTGCGTTAATTTCTATATGGGACAGTTGTTTCTTTGCCACGGATGCAAGTCACCAAGTGTAGTATCTTTGGAGCCTTCTCTTGCATCTTTTGAATCTGATTGGCGTGAGACGTAGATGCAGACGTGAGACGTAGACGAAGACGTGAGACGTAGACGAAGACGTGAACTAAAAAGTGTAAATGTAAGATAGTGCCGTGGAAATATTTAACTGTGCTTTGAATAAAGATTGTGGCGTGGTCGTTGTGGGCCACCGTAAACTAAAATTCCAAGGTTACATCACCATGGCAATAACGCGTTAAAGCTCACGTCTATCACTTGGGTTATGCTTCTACCTCTTAAGAAATATTGCGATTTTACCTCTATAAGAAATATAGTTTAGATATTTATGGCTCGTTGTGCCGAGGTAAAGACTTGAACGAAGTTTGCACTCATTATTTATTAAATTTATTTCTAGACGTTTTTTTAAATCGGGGCAGGGTAGAAGGTTCTCTGATCGGAATCGGAAAGTCCTTTTGGTATGCTCTAAATGGTACTTTGGAATCTGAAGATCTCTCCAGAATCACGTGTTAAAACTAGGATATTGGAATCTTTGTTGAAATTTGTTCTAGAGAATCTATGAGCCACGTTTCTTTTTTATCTAATAGGCCATAAATGCGCGATAAAATGCTCAATTTCTCCAACACAACCTTCCTTGTGTTACCGTACAACTTCCCTTGTATAGGCTACGGAATCGAATACATAGGCTTAATTTGAACGCAGGAAAAAGTTAAAATGAAAACCAATACGCTTCATTTTTCTGATCTCGAATGCATTTTCATGTTCCAGCTCTCCATCTTTAACTGTTTAGTTGCATAGACTTTCTTAGCCATTGTTTCGTTTGCTGAAGGGCTTCCTGGAAACAAATACTCAATTCATTCATGATTGAAGCTATCAATTTAATTATATAAAGATCATAATTTTTTAAGCGATAGACTAGCATTGGAAGTTATATAGGATTTCAAAAAGTTGCTTGACACTGAAATTGTTTTGAAGTCCCGGAGTTAGTGTACTGGCTAAAGCAGAATACATTCCCACACCATCCAATCAAAAATTTTATTTTTGCTCATAAATATTATTAAGAAAAAATAACACCGGTTGCATTGGCACAGTTAAGAATAACAGAATAACAAGCAACTGTGCCAACGCAACCGGTGTTATTTTTTCTTAATAATATTTATGAGCAAAAATGATGTGGGAATGTATTGTAAAATTTAATCAATGTTAGTTGTTACGATAGTGGAAAGTACTAGCTTAGACTAAAATTAAGCAATTTCAAGGATTGCACCAGGCAGTTCATTTACTGCAAAATGAACACGTGCATCTATTTTCATGGGACCAAGTTTTAATTAGATTTCTGAATTCTTTTGAATTTCAGGCTGTTTTGATTTCATCTGGAAGTGACTTCCAGACTTTCGATCCTTGGAAACTGAGTGATCTAAATCCATGAATTCTAGTTTTAACCTTTGGCATCGAAAGGGAATATCGTACGCGAGGTTGACTCATTCATTTGGTGAAAAATTTTCCTTCGTGAAAGTAAGATTTAGATTGTTCAGTGTTTTATATACTTCAAATGCTTAGATTCTGATTGAATGTGGATGGTAGTTTCCTTCGATTTGGCAATTAGATCCTTATAAGAGGATGAATGCGCTGGTCCTAATGCCCTCTCTTTTGTTTTCTCTAGATCAACCTGACCTCCTTTGCTACATAATATCCATATCAGTGGGCATTAGTTAAAATTACATGCTATCGATAATTATCTTATTATCTTTGTCTCCTATACGGTTTGCTATTCAATTTAGCGAATATATCTGCTGGACTGCTTTTTTACAGAGTTTATCGATATGAGTTTCAAAATTGAGATCTTCGTCAATCTCAACTCCAAGTAAAGTTATTTATGGTATTTGGCTATGTACATCTACATGTTAACCCTTATTTTCGATGGTTATAGCTTGAAATTTAGGGGGATTTGCAGTCATTTTGTTCAATTTTAACCATTCCATGCATTTATAGGTGTCTCCCTATATTAGTTCATCAGCATTTGTTGCTGTGACAGGAAGTGTGTTGTCATCAGCAAAGGTGCACAATAATTCATTATCAAGGCTGTAAAAGTTATCATATTGTAAATTGTTAAAGAGCAGAGGGCCAAGTATCGATCCTCGCTGTACTCTAATCCAAGCCTACCCCTAGTGCTGTAATGTCCTTTAACTTTGACTTTTGTTTTCTGTGGTGAGTTCTTACATAAGCAAAACAACTTTTTTCTAGTCCATAAAGAACAGATTTTTAGTAAGACAGTCAAAAGCTTTCGATAAACCCATAAGAATAGCATTAATGTATTCGTTACGTTCTATCTAACCCTTTTTTAGCCCTCGCTGAGTCTAAAAAGAGCATGCTGGGAAGAAATGTTTTTTATATAGGAACATGAAAAAATGGAGAGTTTTCTTTTTAAGAGAGGGCAATTTTAAAAGTTGAAGCTCTATTGCTTTATCAAATACTTCCAAAAATGCTGTCAGTAGACTTTGGGGCCTGTTGTTAAAGGGAGCTTTTATCTGATATTTATGTGATAATATTGCCTTTTTTAAGAGTTAGTAAGTTTCCTTAAAGAATGAATTTGTTTATGATGTCGTATAAAGGGCTTTTAAGACTTTTGCTTTTATCATATCAAATCCTTTTGCTTTCTTATCGTCAAGATAAATTTTAGCAATGCTGAAATAGTCTTGGAAATATCTTATTATGTCTATAGTCGTCAGATGCTCAGTCAGTTCTTTACGAATCGAATTCGTACTTTGACCTATCTTATAAAATTGTTATTCATTATTTCAACAACAGATTGCAGATCTTCAATAAGACAATCATTGACAGAAATTTTTATTTCTGAGTTATCATTCGTTTCACTAAAGAAATATGGCTTCAGTTACGTCCAAAAACTTTTAGAATCAAGGATTCCGTCTTTGTTTGAGCTTTATACAGTAGTAAGATTTTACCCGTTGTCTAATATTTGCATAGTTATTACTCAGAAAGCAAAATCTCCCAGAGTATTTTTTTGTTCCACATTCATTTCAGCTATTTTTTAAACTGGTTCGTAGCATTATAGCTTCTCGATAAAAAATTGCTAAAGGGCTTATAGTTTGATCAAATTTAATTACATTTTTATGTTGTATGTTTGTTAACAATGCGGCCAAAAGCAATCGAAGCTCATATTTTCATTTTGTAAATGCTTACAAGATAGCAGGGTGTTGCCAGTGAATTTTAGCAAAAGCATTTCTCTATGAATTTGGCTGTTTAAGTCTGTTTAATGTTTAATTTCAGGCTGTTGACAGGCAAGACTTTAACTGTATCCAAAATTATGAAAGTCTCTTAAACCATTTTCAATTGTTATACTGTTTTTGAAATGATGCTTTGTGATTAAGGCTTGTAATAAATTGAAACCAAAACATGCAGCCGTTGAAAAGCAAAAGAAGTTGAAGATAGTAGGGAATCTCTATATTGTCAGAGTGTATCGTTGTCTTCTCTTGTTTATGTTTAACGATAGAAGGCGAACATTTTGAAGTTTTGCTAATACAGGAAGATTCAGTCACTATTCAACAAAATAATCTACCATTGCCAACTGAAATAATTTTGAAAAAAAATGCGAAGATCAGAATTCCAAAGTCACGAAGAAATTCTTGGTTGAGAGAAAATCTCAAATAGACTGAGAAGTAATGAAAAAGTTGAACATGTCAATACCATTTCCCTGCAAAATTTCTGACATTGGTTGCCAATAGAAATAAAAGTTTCATACCTTTAGAGAATTGCAGTGTAGAATATTTAGATCTTAAGGTAAATAGAAAGAGATTTGATGAATAAAATCAAGGTTTTAAAAAAAGATTTGTTATACTTTTTTGTTTACATATTATTTTTTGCAAAGAAGATGTAACTAGGTGATTTTATCTAATTACTTTATTTCTGTGAAGTAAAATGGTTGACTTTATAAGCTTTGCTGCTATCACGAAACCGTTAAATACATCAAGCGCAGGCACGAAGCCAACACTAAAAAGTTGGGCAGGCAAAAAGTTTTCGGAGGTAGTATCGCCTTTTGCCGACAAATAGGGCTTGTCTCACTCTTTTTGGGTTTTGTCATAAAATAAATAACCTTATATGCTGCTATTTTGTGTTTCTAGCTTATCATTCAGAATTCTAAAATGTTGATTTGTATTTTAAGTTCATGCTTTGAAAGTTTAGCTGCTACAGAAAATTTAGCACATTACAATTGAGTACCACGACAGTCCTTTCTTAATGTTATGATAGTCAATTGCATGCTAAAATGAATTTCCGTTATCAAACGATGATTTGGCTTTGCCCATTTTTAATAAGATATACATGTAAGGACATGGGGTAATTAGATGCCACATGACAAATTAATGCTCATTTTACTACTTTGTATTTGTCATTTCTACCAAACTGGAAATATAGAAATGTAGAAATACATTTCAATAAATGTATTTCTACCAAAAGAGATAAACTATCCGTCATATTCCACTGCTTAAACCAGAATTATTTGGTTAAAAACGTCATTCCAGCAACGTTTCTCGTTCGCAGAGAATAAGCAGGAACCTCTCCTCTTGTTTTAACCCCCATCTCCCCTGAAAACATTGGCAAATCCCTGTTTACCATCACAATTCAATATCCCCAGTTGATGAAGAGCTCCAAACTGGTAATCGACATTTTCCCGCCCCAAAGTGGTATTCCTCGCCATTTCCGTCTCGTCTATCGGGTTGTTTCGGCAATAGTGGAGGCTCTAGAGTTACAAAATAAGCTCAATCATGCAAATCGTAACACCAGCTAGCCTGTGCTCCAGACCCCTTACTTAAAAGAAGAGGGTCTGTGTAACCGAGTGCCAAATCGCGTACGAGGATTGAATTGAATAATTTGCATAATTATCATATTAATGACGGTCATGACGGTACGATCGAGATTATTTGTTGGGAGAAAGATTTGAGGATGCTACTGAGCTATTCAAAACTTAATTGTGACCGAAACCACCAAAATGCAGCATTAAAGGGGTTGTCAGACCCATTCAGGGGCAAATTTGAGTTGGGATCTGACCTTTATCTTTTTCAGCGCATCATATTGCTTATCTTTTACCAAAATTCAGTACTTTACCTGTTTTTGCAATAGAGTTATGATGAATGCTCCAAATAGACTGGGTCCGAGTCTCAAAATTGACGCATCAAGTTGTTTATCTTTGCCAAAATTCAGTATTTTATCTGTTTTTGCAGTGGAGTTTTGATGAATGATCCAAATGGGCTAATTCCGAATACCCCAGTCTAAAAATAGCATTCAGGGGTAAATTAGAGTTAGGTTCCGAACCTTATCGTTTTTAACACATCAAATTTCTTACGCTTGCCAAAATTAAGCTCTTTATCTTTATTTCCAAAGGAGTTATTATGAATTCTCTTTAAGTGAACTGGTTCAGAGTACCCCATTCTTAAAATAGCATTCGGAGGCAAATTTGAGTTAGGGTCGCTCTTCATCTTTTTCAGCGCATCAAACTGGGTAGGTGTGCGAAATATCATGCTGGTATCACCAGTGAGGCAAATTTGTTTACTTCCGCCATTTTATATTGTGGCAAAAAGCGAGCTGCAATAGGGTTCAGTATGGAAAATTTGCTTGTTTTAATGAATGATTTTCTCGTGGCTCACAACTATTTCAGTGTCTTTTCTGATGCTGGTAGTCGGAGGAGTTATAAATCAACAACACATAACAACTTTTTGGGGTTTTTAAACAGAATTTTTAAAAATATGGCTCTTTTAGTTTACGCAGTTACGGGGGGAATATAGCAGTGGCCTGTCGTGTTTTTATGAGTTGAAGAAGTATCTGCTTGCACTTTTTATCTTCATATGAATTAGAAAGAACTTTTTGAGTCTATTATCTAATAACATAGACGATTTTAAGTATATAATTTTTGAATTTTTCTGTCTGTCGTTTAGAACCTAATATGGCATGAGTAGGAAAGTGCTAATGTTTTATATTTAGTTTGTCAAATTGAATTTGCAGAAAATAAATTTGAAATGAATCAAATTTATTTTCTCTTGGTAAGGCCAAATTAGTAATCTTTGTCGTGAAAATATACCCCGAAGGTATTTTATAGGCCTAAAGATATGGTAGGTAGGGACGCCTTGTGCTGAATAATAATTACAAGCAACGATTGTGGTTTTGAAATAGTCTAAAAATATATATGATTATATAGAATCAAAAGTTGGTTACTATATCTAAACTCTGTTATTAATATCCAAGCATTAAATTGTGACCTATTTTCAGCTTTTTCTAGAGTTGGGCCAAGATATTTCATAGCAGTTTCTTTAACCAAAGAAAGAAAAGTAACTAAATCACATCTTTGTACAAATGTGTTAAGAAAGTTATGCATTGAGTGGCTGAACATTGTTGCTGGATCCGTTTTAAAACAGGTCAATCATTATTTTCTGGAATTTCAACGAGACCTAAAATACCGCAGCGACTGTAAATGCTTGAAATTTGCGAATGACGGCTTATTTTTCCAATATTGACATCAGTTCATAAATTTAAGTGCAATATAAGGCCACTCACCAAATTTCACATCGACATTCGAAAGAGAAGTGAACGAAATCAATCCTTACTTTAACCAAATTTATAAGGGTTCAGTATGGAGCAAGTTCCTTTTTGCCACTACATTGTATCAAAAATGTATCAAAAATGTATCACTACTTTGTATAAAAAATGGCGGAAGTAAACAAATTTGTCTCACAGCGTACCCGTGAGTAAGACATCTAGCGCCTTCGGCGCTTCTATATCATTGACGCGAAAATGAAGATTGAAAGCGAGGTCGACAAGGAAAGTGAAAGGCCGATAAAACATGTCTTCGAAACTAGAGTTGTCAGTGTCACCTGATCTTAGGAAAAAATCACAGATGTGTAAGCACAAATCTTGTTTTTTTCATCATTGATTATTTTATCTTTCATTACCTGAGCAAGTTATGACAATCGCAATTTTTGTTTTTGTCAATGCCCACTGACAAAACATAAAATTGTTATGTGAGTGCGCGAATTTTATTTTTTTTCAAATTGAAATTTGCAAACTTTTGTTGCTGAACGCGGAATTCGTAGCATGCTAATACTTTGGTTACTGTAGAGAGTCAATGCATTTATACCGAGGTTGGAAAAATAGGTTTATGTCTATATCTGCAACTTTTTATGTGGACGTCCTCTTTTTTCATGTACACTCTTTTTTATAAGATCAAGGTGATAAGAACACCAGTCTCAAATTAAGGACATGCTGAGACTGAGCTACTGTGAAATATGACTTTGAACAATGTTTTATCTCAAAAACGAGGAGTCTTTTGCAATCTAGGGATGCTTTTAGGTGAATTTTCAAACTAGTCGCCAAATGAAGGATGTCTAACTTTATGGCAAACGAGGCCTAAACATCCCCCAATAACTAGCAATTGCAAAGCTTACACCCTTATAATTCAAAAACGAATTAAGAAAAATCCAGTCTCGAACAGCCAGCCTAAACTTCAATTAACTGGTTTTTATAAAAGAAGAGTGTACTTTTGCCTATGTGTTCCAAAAGTGTTTACTTTCAGGTTCTTTGCAATTTCTCTCTAGAAACCTGCTATGCCTTCCTGATTGCTAATGTCGCTTGACTTGGAATTGTGCAGTAATTTTAGTAATCATTTTTCAGTATCATATGTTGTTTGGCTGTTGTCTGTAACTTTATATGCTTCTTTATTACTTGGGTCAAAGTGTCATTGTTCAATCAGTTTTATAGCATCTTGTCTTTGACTGTAATTTTGTATTTAGGTAAAATTTTATCAGAAAATCTTATTGTTTTATTTAGCGTCGAGTTAAGCTCAGTCAGTACAAGCAATCTTTCTAGTAGATGAATTGCTATGCAGCACTAACCTGACATATGTATTCTCTAAATAAACTGCCATGTTGTACTTACCTGACATAGGTATTCAGCCAGTTCAACCAATGTCATCAGAGTCATCATCATTTAAACCATTTTTGCAGACTGTCGACTTGAAATTTTCAAAACCTGGAGATTTCAGATTTTTTGTTGAGAAAAACAGGGAGATTTGGCCAAAAACAGGAATTTGTTGAATTTATAAACAAAATAACTGTCAAAAAGTCATGTTGAACAAGCAGTTAATGACAACAATTATCATGGGTAGCATCTTCCTTTTGGTTTTTAATGTTTTCATTATTTTGTAAACGCTAACAAAAACTTTGTCACGAAGAAAATCATTTCCATCATTTTTGTTATAAGAAAACCTTTGCTGAAAGACAAGAAAAAACAGGGAGAAAATCATAAAAAACCGGGAGACCAGGGAAAAGCAAGCAAAACCTGGAGTCTTCCGGCAAAACCTGGAGTCTTCCGGCAAAACGGGGAGAGTTGACAGGTCTGCATTTGTGAAGCCAGTAGACATATGTCATCAGAATTTCAACAACATTTGTGAAGCCAGTGGGCATTTGTGCACAATTAAAACACATTCAAATGAAACTTCAAAACATTGGCAACACATCTATTTGGAAATTTAACAAAAAGTAGTATAAACTTTTAAATGAGTAAAGAATGCTAACTTTCAGTAGATTGTATTAAGGATTTAAAACCTTAGTTTCTAAAACTTGCTAAAATCTAACCAAAGTCATTTATAGCTGGTTTTGTTAAATGTGACAGTGAATTGTTAATGTGAACTTAATAGGCTAAGTATATAAATTCATTAGCAAGTTGACCTGTCAGCTAGACATCTCTATCTAGCAGAATGTATTTTAACTTCCCCTTTTATTTTGTACAAGCAAAACAGCTGCAGTCAAGCCAATGCAAACGAGTTTGCATGCTGACAACTGTTTTGTCAAATGGACTGTATTGATGTTCAGTCTATTGTTTTTGTATCAGATAGAAAAGCCTACTGATCACCAAAAAGTCTCAAAATGGAGAAGATAACATTGCCTGGGTTTTCGCCATACTATGGACCAACAGCAGGATTCTCAAGAGCATTCCAAACCTTCATTAAAGATATTGGAGATGCCAAGTCTAAATATGTAATGCTTTACTTATCATTTTAATTTATCATTTATAATTCATCTTTAACATTTTTCATTTCCCTTGAGTTTTTTCACATTATTTAGGAATTCCTCTATGGATAGCTACAATATATATTTTAACTAACCTTAACTCTTAAACTAACATGTACTTTAACTAACACATAAATATTTTTATAATATTAACTCATAAGTAAATTTCTCTATTTAAACGTGGATGGCATTGCAATAATTTTCTTATTGACTTGCCCTCTGAAGCTGTTTCAATCTTTAAATTGCAAAGAAGAAAATTATGGGCTAAAGCTGTTAATGAGGCTGTGATAGGAAAATCAATGGCTGAAAATTATAGTTAAGAAACCTGGCACCTAGCAGAAAACACAGGTATTAAAAAATCATCATGATTGTGAGGTCTAGTTCTTTTGGTCCTTTGAATCCCTTTGATTTGCCAGCAGTATATTATGAAACATATCCACCAGTTTAGATATTTTGTCTTTCACTTGAAGTTAGAGAGTACTATTCTGCACCTGTTGTTGAATTTAGAGAGAACTCTATGAAACCAAACTCTATGCATTTATGGCCCATGTTGAAATGCACTTAATTCCATGTTCATTTCTATATATTAATATATTGGTATCTCTTTCATATTCGTATATCTCAGGGCTTTTTTGTAATTCTTTCTTCAACAGTTTTTGGCAACTTTCATATATATGTCGCTTAGTTTTTAATCATCTTTTAAGGATAAATTTTAAAAAAGGGATAAATTTAATGAAATTGAAACAAATGATGAAAAATGGAAAACAAGAATTAATGCATTCTTTTTCAATTTTTGACAAAGAAGTTTCAGGCAACCTTGATATTTGTGTATGAAATCGTTGATGTAAATGTTCAAGCCAAAGAAATAAATCATAATTTTTATGCAGGAAGAAGACAGAATTATGTTAAGAGAAATTAATTACCTGAAGGAACATCTGGAAAGACCAAATATTCAACAGGTAGGCAATCTGCAAATTCTAAAATTATTTATGTTCAACCAAACAAACTCTTTTTGTGTGTTGTTTATGTCCGTTGCTCACTGATTGATAAATTTATGACATTTGATTGCATTATACAGAGGATTCTCATCATATTTCATTTTAGAGGATTTTCTGTTTATTTGATGATATGAGATTTGTGTCACGTACCATGTTACTAATTTTATTTAAAAGTTGCTATCAATTTTCATTACTGAATTTAATAGGAAACATCATTATATCATGTTTATCGAATAAGAATCTTCAACATTTATTCACCCAATTCCTCATCAAACTGCACCCTGACATTTTCAAACATATTTGAATTGAATGTGAAGATTTTGGGTGGCATTAAAAAGAATTTAAAGCTATTTGCTTATCCATTCAGAATAAATCCAATTAGTTACTCAAATATCTTGCATTGGATCTTATCAATATGCAAAACAATGTTGAATTTTAAAAATGACCATCAATGAGTCTATTTGATCTGATTTCACAAACTCTACGGTAAAAAGAAGTGATTCAAACAAAAGCAAATAATTTGCAAGAAGTGATTTGAGTTTTTGGAAGCACTTCCCATTGGAACCTTTATTTGATCGTAAATTAAACACCTCAAAGAAAAATAAACAGGGTTCAGTATTCTGAGCCTTGTTTGAAAGATCAGTTTAAGATTTTGCACCCTTCAATTAGGGCTGGTATAGATATGTGTTTGCTAAAAACAGTGTCACAAAAGACATCACATTTAGTATTTTTAAATTCTTTCTGCATCGTTTGTATATGTGCCTATTTTCATGGTGGATATTTTTCTATTTTCCTTGGTCTGCTTGAAGAAAAGGTTGCAAGGATCTGATCCATTCTCCTAAAAGGTTTTAACCCCTGCTTTAAGATTTAAAACTATCCATTCTATTGTAGAAACAAATGAAAGAAAACTTAATAAGAATGATCTACTGTGAAATGCTGGGCCATGATGCATCATTTGGCTTTATTCATGCTGTTAACTATACGCAAAAAGGAAACCTCATGGACAAGAGGCTGGGTATGCAGTCTTGTTACTTTCATTTCTCATAACACCATTTTTTGTCAGTTCCTTAAAAGTATTAGCAGATTGAAAAATAGTTACTATTAAGATAGGTGTTATTTTGTTAGGTCGATACAGACTTCGCTTTATGTAACACTCAATTAACATTAACTTCGAACTTTGGCAAGAAGCTAATTTTATATAATTTGGAGAGAAATTTAATTTTTCATGATGATAAAGCAAGATTTTCATAATTTCCATCACTACTCTCACATGTGTAGCAACTTTTTCTCTGTGTTAAAAGAGCCTGGTGTTCCTGTGTGCTGTTTTTCTTCATACCATTAAAGGGAATTAAGGTAACAAGCGTATAATGTTTCTCTGATTTACTAAGAAAATGCTCACTGTTGCTCACCTTTCCTACATCTCCTTCACAGGGTACTTAGCCTGCTGTTTGCTTCTTCATGAAAACCATGAGCTGACGCTGCTTGTTATGAACACAATACAAAAAGTAATTTGCATTTTTAAAAAAAATGATTTCCAACACTGCATTATGAAGTTTGATAGTAATTTGCCACATAAGGAGGAAATCTCAGAAAAATGTTTTGCAAAACCACACCAACATTAGCTTTGTTTAATTTACGAGCATCGCACGTGTGTTTCTTTGGCGAATGTTTTTTGAGTCACATTTGTTAATTTTTACTAATCAAGATTCATCTTGCTTGTTTTGTCGTTGTTACGAGACAATGAATCCCTTCCTAAGTGAATGAAATGCTTGATGCTATTCATATTTTTTCATAGGATTTAAAAAGCTCAAACATCATGGAAAACTGCATCGCTTTGATCGCAGCTTCCAGATTGGTTAACAGTGATATGATTCCAGCTCTTCTGCCTTTAGTTTTCAAGTTATTGCAGCACAAAAGGTTTGGTTTGAAGCACAAAAGTTCTTCCCATTGCGTTTTCATTCAACTGTATTCGTTCATTAGTTGTATTTAAATAATTGTATTTAAATGTTCCAGAGTCAAGTAATTTTCGCACGCATATGCTTACAGTGCTTGTTTTAGCGCTTTACTTGAAGAAACATTAAATTCGACAACTATGTAGCTTCTCAGTTCATAGCTCCAACTCCTCATTTCAAATCACAATTTCATAAAAATGGTATATGCTTAAACTATTTATGTAGTTCATTCGTATGCATTCCATTTATCATAAACCGCTTAAACTTGATTTACAGAGACATTGTAAGGAAGAAGGCAGTCATGACCTTGCTTTGGTTTTATCGACTAGATCCTCAATCTTTAGACAGTTCTGTATCTGTCTTTGAATTAACCCTGTGCGATCGCAGTCCTTCTGTTATGGGTGCGACATTAAACGTCTATTTAGAACTCATTAACGTGAGTATAATTCTTCATTTTCATATTCTATATAACGTTGTAGGGGTTTCCTCTGAATGCCTTCATGATTGAAACCAGTGTTCGCAGTGAAGGGGTTCAATAGATAAAAGTCCGGCGAGCCAACTCAGTGGAAAATACCCAAGAATTTCATCGGGTCCAGGGAAGGGTAGCCTATGTGGAGTGTATAAGTGGGAAATGATTCAGCTGAAAGCAGACTGTATCTTTCGGACTGCATCTTTTCCAAAACTCGAAAACTTCAACCATTGTATATGAAACTGGAATTCCATGAGATTTTGAAAAAATAGTAAAAACCTGACAAATTATGGGAAAAAGTAAATGTGAGCAAATCCTGGCTTCTGGCCTAAAATTTCCCCTTTTTCTGGTTCCTAGCTGTACCTCGTTTCACCGGACATTGTTCTGCATCAATAATTGTAAGAAAATCTTTAATGATGTAGTTAGCCTTACGTCGTTTTGTTTAGAAACTTTTTTAATTTTTGGATCATTTTTCTTGAGCTTCAATCTTATATATTCGTCGTCGTATAATATTCAGTTGTACTCCAATCTATGTTCAGATACGCTTGACTTGCGTCCATTGATTCTCTTTAGTATCGTCTTGAGCAACTTTGCTTGCCTTTTTAAAGTGCCTATGAAATGAAATTTTACACATAGTTTTTTAAAAGAAATTGAAGCTTCTACATGTTTTTGCAATATAAAACGAAAATTAACTCGAAAATTTGCACAGGAATGTTTGTTTTGGGGGTTTTAAAAACAATGAGTGCGAGTGACAAAGCATAAGAATCAGTGACGTCACAAGGTTTGCATCTAGTTCCGTCTTCATAATAAACACACCATACCTTTTAGTCAGGGCTGCTAGTCAAACAATTTGCAATTTGTGATACCAGCATTGAATTTTGCAAAAAGGGGTAATTTGATACGCTGAAAAGGGTAGGATATGGGACCCAAATGAAAATTGCCCCCTTTGGCTAGTTTTAGGCCGGGGTTCTTTGCCCCAATCCCTTAACGGCGTTATTACTTCTGAAATCTCTTCTGAAAGTAGGTACAATGGCACAAAACTTTACAACAGGGGGCAGTTTGATACGGTACAAAAGATAGGATATAGAACCCAAATGAAAATTGCCCCCTTTGGCTAGTTTTAGGCCGGGGTTCTTTGCCCCAATCCCTTAACGGCGTTATTACTTCTGAAATCTCTTCTGAAAGCACGAAACTTTACAACAGGGGGCAGTTTGATACGGTACAAAAGATAGGATATAGAACCTAACTTAAAATTGCCCCCTTTTTCTATTTTTCGACTGGGGTACTTTGCTCTAGACCTTTAAAAACGGGATTATCCCATCTCAGTCGTACTTTAATACTTCAGCACGAAACTTTGCAAAGTAGGGCAGTTTGATATGCTGAAAAAGATAGGATATAGACCCCTTCTGAAATTTGTCCGTTGTGCTATTTTTAGACTAGGGTACTTAACCACATGACTCCACTAACAGTAATATTTTGCTTTCTTTGCTGCAAGTAGGTACATTAGCAGGAAACTTTGCAATAGGTGGCAATCTGATACGCAGAAAATGATAGGGTATAGACCCTGTCTGCAAACTTGCCCCCTTGTTCTATTTTTAGACTGGGGTACACTGTCCAGAACCTTAATAGACGGTATTATCATACTTCAGTCATACATTGGTACAACAGTATGAAACTTTGCAAAAAAGGACAGTTTGATGCGCTTTAAAAGATTGGATATGGACCCTGACTTTAAATTGCCCCCCTGTAGTTTGAATAGCGACTTCCATTCTGCTTAGTGTACTAAACGCCAACTGCTTCCGTGTTTGCAAACATTGTGACGTCGCGGATAACGCGCGCTTTTTCACAGTTGAAAACGTGAAAATAGGATATTCAACCTTAATTTTTAGATGGTTGCGCAAGAAAAAATATCACCTGAACATATATCATTGAAATCTGCCAATTTTGCCTTTAAAAAGTGTGCCATTACCTAAACTTGTCAAATTTAATTTCATAGGCACTTTGAGTAGTTTTCATTGTTCTTATATAAGTTATATGTTATAATCTGAGACTTGTTTATAACCTGTACACCTTTGTATTTTCGAAGTTCTTGATAATTTTCATTAACTAAGGGTTTTTTTCAAACTCTTGCAGCTTCATACAAACAGTCGCTCAAAATTGAGGAATAACAACTCTTCCTCGTTTGTGATCGAAAACTTTCGATTATTTATTTTCTTGCAAAGTAAGTCATAGCACCTCTTCATACAGGTCTCTCCGGCAAGTTACAAAAGATTCACGCCAACATTCGTTAATATTCTGAAGCAAGTAATCGAATATCGACTGCCAAATGAATTTACGTATTATAATGTGCCTGGTCCATGGATTCAGATCAAATTATTGAAGATTCTTGCAGCTCTTGGCCGGAACGACCAAAAGTAAGTTTAAAGCTCTTAATTTAGCCACAAGATCCTAGGTTTTGACTTTGACCTTACCACTTTCATTTCTTAACATTAACACCAAACATTAACGAAATTAAAAGTAAATTAATGTGCAAGAATATCAATTTCTTTTGCGTTTTCTCCGCCCAGACGCTTCTTTGCCTTTATATATAGTAAATGTTTTTTTAAAAGGACAAGTGCTGACATGTTTGAAATATTAAAGCAATGTTTAGAAACAACGCATACGGATAACAATATAGGATGTGGTATGTTTTCTAGTCTACCTTTTTTCTATCTTTGCCATGAGCAGTTGAACTTTTCGTTGTAGCCCTTATACAAAGCCGAACCTCTTTTCAGTGTCAATTCTTTAAGCTTCACATTGAAATATAATTTTCTAGGTCTAGACTCGTGTAGCGGATTTTGATTTCATTTTGACATTTGACGATTTTAATGCTAGTTTAAGTAACACTGAATTTTAATGCTAGTTTAAGTAACATCTTCCCGTCTATTTTTTCTTGATGTTTTGTGATTTTATCCAATTTATTGATCAACACTGATTCAGTTCAGTTTAATTAACCCTGTTCTTCTTTTTCCATCTTTAGCTGTTTTGTTTGAATGTTTGCGTACTTCGGTGACCATCATTCCAAACAAAGCCTTAACTGAGCTTGCTTCTAGAAGAGTAGGCCTGCTACTTGTTTCCAGAAATAACAACCTCAAATATCTTGGTAAGAGTTGTTACAATTACCCCCTAATATGTGCCTGTCGATTGCACTTAGATAAAGTGAGCTCGGAATAAAAACTAGGAGTGATTGAGTAGGCGGAAAATGATACTTTGCTCTAAGATTAGAAACAAGTATTGCAACCAAAACTCTTTTTATATTTTGTCTTATTTTTTCTAACCATCTCTGATATTCCCCACCCATGTCTCAACCGAAGTCTTTTACTTTCAACGACAGTTTTTTACTAAACAAGACCAACTTTGCAACTTTTCTTACGTCAGGCCAAGTAAATCTCAACTTTAAATTAAGAATGGAAATTTCGATTTATCATTATAATGGATTTACTTAGTTTATTAAAAAACCTCATGATTTTTGTAAGGAAAAAGCTCGCATTTGACGTTGAGCACTTCAATTTCCAATATCCAACTGCATCTCTCCAGGACATTCATTTTCCTTGCACATTTGTTCATACCACTGCTGCTGCTTTCTTCCACTGCTGCTGCTTTCTTCCACTGCTGCTGCTTTCTTCAACTGCTGCTGCTTTCTTTAGGTATTAACATATTGGCGGATCTAATCGACGTCGACCTCTCCTACGCTGCAAGGCATCAAATGGCCGTCATTGAATGCTTAAATGATCCTGATCAAACTCTTAAAAGAAAGGTATCTGCATTCATTTTCAACTTGTTGTTCATTCCTTGTCAACGTGTTTTTATTTCTTGTCATCGTGTTTTTATTCCTTGTCAAGGTGTGTCCATTTTTTGTCAATTTGTTTTCATGTTTCTTGAATTGTTTTTCCTATTAGGAACCTTAGTGCCATTTCCTGCATCGTTTAGCATTTATATGTTTTTGAAATATGTTAATAAATTCGGTTCTGTTGGAAATTGCTGCTTCTAGGTGGTAAACTTTGAGCATTTCGCAAGTAGATTTGCTCTATTTTTGTTCTAGATTGACAGTTTGTTACATGAATTGTTGATTTGATGAATTCTCATTTTAGACCTTGTTGTTATTGTACCGTATGACAAACTCAAGTAACGTGACTGTTATTTGTGACAAAATGATCGATTATCTTCGACACTCAGTTGATGAATACGTGCGGTCGGATCTTGTGAATAGAGTAACGGCCTTGGCAGAAAAGTGAGTAAACAATCGTTTATTTTGAAAATGAATTGTTTGATTTGTTGAGCCTGGAAAGGTTACTTTGCTGCTAGCAAAAAATCGCAATGCACCTCGGTAATTGTAAATTGATATATTCATTTTTGCATGAAATTGAAAGCAAAAAGTAAATTTTGGTACATCCTGCAGTTTGCAGACATTGAATGCATTGTCGCCTGCTGAAGCGAATTTCTCTAAATTTATTTCTGTAAAATCTAGCGATATCTCCTCTAAATTTCCATTTTCTTTCTGTTTTAGTTCCTTTTTATCGCAGTAATCAATAACTCAAATGCATTCGCTTCATTAGGTTTGCCCCTGACAACGAATGGTTCATCGAAACAATGAATACAGTATTTGAATTGGGAGGCAGCCTTGTCAGACCACAGGTGGCCCATAATCTCATGATGTTAATCGGTGAAGGTATCTTGTTTTCCTTGTCAGTTTTCGTTTTTTTATGATTGTCACTTTAACCAATTTTCGTTTTATACCTATAGTTGTCTGGTAATCGAAGAATGACATTGTTATTTTGATGTTCTTTGATGACTATACTTCAACTTTGTGTTCTGTATTTGTCGAGGTGTCATCTTTGAAAGGCCCACAATGCTTATCTTAGTTTAGGTGAATCTCTTTCCGAAAAAGGCTTTGTTTTCACAGGGACAGATGACGATGACCTCGACAATGAGCTTCGATTGCATGCCGTCAATTCGTACCTCGATCTGATTGATAAAGATACTATACCAGATATTTTGACGCAGGTCGTCTGCTGGGTATGTGGCCCTTAGATCATTTTGTACTTCAAAGAGGTCTTTGTGTTTTTCGTTTTTGCTTCCCTTTGCAACGAAAGCAAAAAACTCACTGCAATTTTTTCGATATCACTTTTCGAATCTGAAAATTTTTAGAATGTACATAGGCAGTATTCATAAACAATAATTTGGGGAAGAATACGTAGGTTTTATCCTGTCCCTGTTTTATGCTCGCTTTTTCGTAACAAAATGCTTTTGGATTTAAAGCTGGGAAACTGTTTTCATTATGTATCACTATTTCTATTACGTATCAACGATTGGTCTTACTCGTTGGTAATTGCAAGAAGGAGCTTGATAATGAAAAGTTTCGATAGTGTTTGAAAGGTTCAAATTCATCCATTTCCATTGCGTTGAAAGGTTTCTAGCATTGGAACGCATCATTTTCATTGATTTCCTATATCAAAGGACGCGACAATTGTGCGCTAGCTTATGCAGGAACTTTGCCAAAATATGCAGGAACTTTTATCCGACTTGCGAGAACTTAATATCTTAGGAAGAGGAATTGGTATTAAAGAACAAAAGCATTTTCCCATTCTCTCTTAGTAGGGAAATTTCCCTTTGTAAACAGTTCTGATGTTTTCTTGCTATGGTACTATTCTTCTTCTAACACAGTTGTTAAAATATTTCCACATTTTGTCGCTTCTTTACGTCTTGACACGTCTAGCACTAGTCCAATTGTTTACATTTATGTAGATAATGCAAAGGTAAGAAACTATAGCCAACACGATTTTCATATTTAATAGAAGAATAAATATTAACGTTATACGTATGAAATCCCTCTTACGTAGAAATCGATTATGAGATTTTAAGATTATGAGATTACGTGGCAAGATTATGAAATTTTAAGTTTCAATCGTTAAATCTGCGCGTCACAATATTTTCGCCTTAATTGTTTTAGAAGCATAATTCAAAATGTTTGGTTACAGGTCATTGGAGAGTACTCTTACCTTGCAACACATTGCGATCCTGAAGATGTTTTGGAGAAACTTTGCAATTTGTTAAGAAGAAACTCGAGAGGTAAGTCCGCGCTTTGTAAAGAAAAGTTGAGAGAGCTTTTTGATTCTGTGTGTGTGTTTTTTGAGGTTGACTTGGTGATTTATTTTGTAGATGGTTCGATCAATTCATGGATTGTTACTTCAATTGCAAAGATCTGCGCGCAAATTGGATTCCTTCCTGATAAAACCAGAGAAGAGTTAGAAAAACAATTAGCATCATCGAGCAATTCGGAGACAAAGCAGGTTTTTATGCTAATATCAGCCATATGAATCAATACTTATTTGTTCCTTATAATTGTGATTTTTGCTTTGCTTTGTATTCCCCGCAATACATACAAATGGCTTCTGGTGAAAGTTTTCAATCTAATCGATATGTAAGTTGTTTAAATTTGTTCATTGAAGCAAAGCAATTCGTGCTTTCCTTTTTATGTGGCGCTGCATTTTCTCATCCGTTGATCTTTTGAAAAAATTCTACTACTGGGAATTTTTATTTACCTAAGGTATCGAATACTACTCAGGGTAGGGACGCTGTTGATGAATTACTTTTAACGGCCAGCGATCAAATGCTAACGTGCCCAAACATTAAATTTGTGCCGCTTTTCTCTCAAGGTGCGGTACGAGAATAATCTCAAATCTTTATTGTTAGAATATGACGTTGCAACTGGAATTCGTTTTGTTGAAATGTGTTTTTTCCTTTCAGCGTTGTGCGGAACTTTTCGGTTTATTTGACATATTCCAATCCCTAGAAGATGTTTTGCCGCCAGATGCAAGCTGCGAAGATTTGGAGGTTTGTCATACAACTTTGGCAAAATGAGCGATTTCTTCCTTGGCATCTCCTCAGGGAGAATGGATTTTTGAACTAAATACGAAACGATTTATACAGATATGAATACGATATTATTTTGTTTCGAATAGATTTGGCTACCTAAAAGGAACCTAGAAACTTTCATTGTGAGTTTTTAATCATTAGCTCCTGGCTCTTTTAATGTTTTGCAGATAATTTCTATAGGAATTTAAGCGAGTAAGAAAAACTACAAATATAATGGGTTGGCTACAAATATAATCTAAAGCTTGAATTTCTTCCTTGTCCACCGCTTTATTCTGTGAGTGTTGGGCAACTTTTAGATTACAATCTGACAATTTGATTTCGAACTTTAGACATCTAGAGAATTTTTTTGACACATAGAGATTACAAACTCTAAGACCATATAAACTGCCATTTGATTTCGGCTAATACAATTGAAACTTCTCTTATAAGGATTATTGTCTTTTCGTCTAAGGTTGACTCTACTTTGTCGTTCTTGGACGAGTTTGTTGCCGATGCACTTGCCCAAGGGGCTGCACCGTACAAGCCAGAGCACCTTCGCCAGATACCAACGTCGAACATCCTCACAGCTGGTAAAGTATTTCTTAGCAGCTCTTTCTCGATCAATTGGAAAAGTAGGAGCAAATAATACGCAGCTTTTATTTTTATTGCCCTGTTTTTGTTGTTCTTGCTCTATAAAGAATCTACGCTTTTCATTGTGTTGCATCTGAGCGATTCGTGAACACGTGCTTTTTTACTTCCGCAGAAAAACACGAGAAGGGGCTCAACTTGACTCCATACCCAGAGTACAAGCCTCGTAAGGGGGCCTCAAGACACTCGTTCGATCACCCGATAGTCACAGAGAGTCAACCGTCTGGAATTAATTCTTCTGTTGGCGGAATGATTCTTCCAACTGACCTTTCTACCCCGTAAGTTTCTATGCTGATTCGCTATTCCCTTTTTTGTTGCAAGTCTGTTAAATGTTCATTAAAGTTGAAACGTTTCTTTGATAGCAATATTTTCTGTAAATATAACGTTCAGAAGATCATTTCTTATAACAAAAGCACCAAGTTTTAGTGACTTTTAAATGGTTCTCAAGGTACAGTTGTTTTAAAGGTCTTTGATTACTGTAAATTAGAAGTCCTTCATGTTTTACCCAAGCTTAAAAGTTATAGAAATGTCGAATACTTTAAATATAAAATGCTCATTTGGTCGGTTTCACGGTGTTAAATTATAGAAGAAAAAGGATGTGGCATGGTGAATATATAATATCTGTCCATTGGTTCTTATAGAGCTGTGTTGAATAAACAAAAGGCAGCTAAAGTCGTTTGGGGACTATCAGGCTACCTTGGTAACAAAGATCGGGACAATTCTGCTGACCAGATGTCGGATTCGTCTTCAACAAACTCAGGTGCCGACAGTGGTTCTTACGCAAGCATAACCAATCAACGTCAAGAGAATCCGGTACGTCTCTGCCGATATTGATCTATCTGTATATCTAATGAAAATTACTATTTTCCGGTCTGTCACGAAGTGCTCAATACTGTATAGGCAGAGCTGTGTTGCCTAATGATCGCATTAAGCGTGAAACTTTACGTAGCAATTTATAACTGTCCTGTTCTATATACCAAATAATGTATTAGTATATTTATGTATGAGTATGCACATGTGAAATATTTTGTCTAGGCCCATCTTTGTTGCTCTATGGCTGGACAAAACCATTAGGTCGGTATTCTATTCTATAGTCCATTAGGCTGGACAAAACCATTAAGTCGGTACTCTATTCTATAGTCCATTAGGCTGGACACAACCATTAGGTCGGTATTTTATTCTATAGTCCATTAGGCTGGACAGAACCATTAAGTCGGTACTCTATTTGCCCCGCAGTTATCATCAGTTTTATTCTTTTATTCAATAAGATTTTCTGACACAATTCATTTCGAACAATAAAAGAAAGGCCTTCAATTACTTGCTGCCATGTGTTAACTAGCTGTGAGAGACAGCTTTTTGTTGTTTGTACCACTAAGCTATGTAAAACTAAACTCGTTGTCATGCCATCGTAGAGCACGGAATCTACACCCAACCAGACATTGACACAACAACCATCGGATAATGTGAAATTAGCCGAGCAGTTATTTGCATCATCGCCTGGTCCTTCCGGTGATCGAGTAAGGCCGGATAAAGCAGGATTTTCGGGCAGAAGGCGACTGGATAAGCGCTCAAGAGAGTCCAAGCTGATTGCAGGACCTAAACAATCAAATGAATCAAAACAAAACCCAATCATGTTGTTAGATTTAGATGACACAAATGCTGCAGATTTATGTGAACCCGAACATATCAATGCCAGTGAAGCAATCGAGAAATGCGAAAGAGATCTTCTCGATTCTTTGTACGAAGAAATTCCTCAAATGACATTAAATGAAGAGGTAACTATTGAAAGTAGAGGATATGAAATGATTGAAGATTCTTCAAGCTTTCCTGATGTAAGAGAAGCCTCTCTCATCACACAAGAAGCATCGATCAGTTCGAATGGCGACGAGTTGATTCCTGTTCAGGTGACTCCACTGCATAAAATATTATTTTATTACAGCTCTTTGCAAATGCCATGTAATGTACTTTATCCCTTACCAAGAATGCTATTTAAAAGCAATATTTGCAATATTCTTGAGCTTTGATATCAATATATTTCCTTGCACGCAAATGGGTTCAAACCAAAGTTGATGTCAACATTTCAAAAGCAGTAATGAGAAACTGACACTGCTAGTCATGTTTTTACAGTCAGTTGATTTCGTTTTATCAATCTTCGTCACATCAGTTTCTTAAAATTGTACATTTATTAACTTTGTTGAATTTCATTTTTTGCCATTTAATTTGCTTAACTCAGTGTATGGTATATAGCGTGAAAATTTGTGAAGCCCTGTCATTTTTATAATCGATGCAAACCAATACTTAAGCGAGAATTTTTTATTTCAGATACCAGATGATGTCATCTCCCAGACAGTGCAACCCACTGACTACAATGTAAACCAGAGAAATGAGGATGAAGACCTCTTTGCGTCCATAGAACCATCAACTGTGAGTGCACCCGCGCAGATACCAATCCGCAGCACCCCTTCCTTGCCTGAAGATTTAAAAGATAATCTTCATTCTGAAATTCAAGTAACATGCGAAGATTCCAATCTGAAACTTTCACAACAAAAAGTATTTTTACCAGATTCGTTAATTATTGTGCTGTATGTTATGAACCAAAGGCCAACGGCTTTGAGAGACGTGTTATTGTTTCTGCAACCACCTTCAAATTTGTCGATAACTATAGATGGAGCTCTTGATACAACTTGTTCTGACGAATTAATTGAGAATTACGAGCATGCGAGACATACTCTACGTTTTGTCTACGGCTCACCGTCTCTGCATATGGTCCTTGGTGGTCACTTGTCGTACAAAGATGCCAGCAACACCCAAAAGCGACTGTTTCTGAACTTACCACTGACAATCTTTGACTTTGTAAGACCCTTAAAAATCGACACTCCAACATATGGCAGAATGTGGGAAGGCACTGCGTATGAGAAAAAGCAGCAGACAGAGACTGAAAGGAAGTTTACTATTAGTGAGATATGTGAACATGTTCAACAAAAATTCAATTTTCACGTTGTTGAGATAATTGGTAAGTAGATTTTAATAATTAAAACCCAGTTGGTAATGCAACGACAAACGTTGCGGCTGGTCATTGTTCCTTTCATGGCCGTGTAACTCGAAAATATTTTCTCTAAGTGAACTTTATTAAATATGTAATATTTCTTTGTGCCCTTTTCTTTCAGGAAGTGAAGCAATCACGGCCGGTAGGATAAACAAAGAGCACTGTTTACTTCATTTCAAATACGCTCATCCTGTCTTGGATTTCCGACTCAAAACCGGGAGCAACCTTCTAAACGACTGTATTTTAAATGGAATAAGTAAATCGTTATGAGTTGAGCGCCACTGAAATTATTGACACTTGTCGGTAGGAATTTTAATCAAACAGAAAAATATGATTCTCATTTTATTTAGAGGCAGCGTATCTAAGAATCTGTATTTGATGTAGGCTGCTGCAAAATTCGGAAATTCTGCCAAATTACGCTTTAATAAAAGATGCCTATTATTCAATGCATTTCCAATACAGGGCAACATTAACGAAATACGTAGATACTTTTTTGATTAAGAAAACCCATTTTTATACGCAAATAAGCATTTTTTAGAAAGACGCACACAAAAGCATTTGTGAAACATTATATTTTCCAGCTTTTGTATTACTGATACACTAATTATGTTAATCTTCAATGTTTGTTCTGCTTCCCATTGCTTTCTTCCCACTTTTTCATTTTTGCTTTAAGACTTTAAGTAATATAGAAGAAGAAAACGTTTTTGTAACCTTTTTGCTTTAAGAAGATAGCAATTATGTAACAAAAGTGCATTGTTTCAGATAAATCTATTTTTCAATTGATAAACATTAGATGAAAATTATTTTTTAAATTTCTTTTATAACAATTATATAGACAAAATCAGAGTTTCGTTACAACCCTTTTAGCATTAGATAAACAGGGCCTAGCACACAATGCTGATTTTAGTCGGCGATACCTGTGATCTTTATCCGTTGAGCTTTTGAATCGTCTTGGGATTGGTATTTTGGGTGACATCGCAAATATTGCGTAGTATTTGATTTTGGACGGATTCCTAAAATAAAAAGTTGACATTAAACAGAATAGAGCCAAAAAGGACTTGACTTTAAATAAAATTAACAAATAACAGAATAGAGCCAAAAAGGACTTGACTTTAAATAAAATTAACAAATAACAGAATAGAGCCAAAAAGACTTGACTTTCGGAGATCTTCGTTTTTTTTCTTCAAATCTACTTGCTGAAAATATTTATTCGTTTGTTGTCTGTGGAGCAGTTCTGTTGCCGTAGTCTCTTTATTAAAGCTTCTTTACAGTTTTTAGAGCTTCTGTCATGGGCTGTGCACGGATCCACATTGCGACCCTAACTACTGACAGAAGGTCCTCTATTCTTGTTCTATGAAAATAATTCCAAAGCACTTCTATCAAAAAAATGATATATAGTCTGAACATGACTGAAGGTCTCTGATATAAGTTTATTTCCTATTCGGCAAATTTGCTGGCTGAACACTAATCTTCTACCTTCCTTGACGTAGCGCTGAGAAGCATGTTTCTGTAAACTTGTAGAAGTGAAGCTTTCTATTTGCAGCTCCATCGTTGTTGGTCGAGCTGCTGTTAGGAAACTCCGCACCTGAGGCGGACTTAGATGCTCTCTCCATACGGGAGAACCCAAAACTCAGAAGAGCGCCACTATTGAAAAAGGTAAGGTGAAAGCCGCAGTATCGACTGGCAGCAAAAATATTTGAACTATAAAATTCAAGGGACAGCTGGAAAGTGAGTCCGGAGCATTGACAACATCGATTTAGAACCAAGGGTCCTAGGCACAGTGAACAAACATTTTATCATGATTATGCTCCATAGTTTTATTTGGTTTGACTTGAAGATTGAAAAACTATAATTGCGAGAAATCGAGCACGGTTTAACTTAAAAACATAAGCATCGAGATAGATTAAGTGGCTTTGCAATGGGCAAAGGCAATTTTTGCTTAGTTGTGCAAAATTCAGAATAAATTAGCAGGCAACATCTCTAATTAGATTAAAAACTTTTATCTAAAAAGTTTTGTTTTAATATCATACTTTAATGTGCATAAATATACCAGATTGCGTGCGGTACAATATAATGCTATAATAACGAATGTAAGTGAATTCTACCAGGAAAATTTTTCTTTCAATAAATAACGGCGTTTTGAGCATAGCCCGTTATCAAGTATATAACTACGTAAGCCCGTATTCTAGTGTATTACTTGATAACGGGCTATGCTCGAAACGTCGTTATTTATTGAGAAAAAAATTTCGATTTTCGTGCATCCTTATACCAAGTACCGTCGTAACCTTGTCCGATGCAGAAGCTTTGACGAAATCAATTCGGTTTATTTGCCTCAAGAAATCCTTTCCAATTTTCCCCTTGGAAACCTTCATACCTCCTATGCCTTTTCACGTTGGGCCTCATTTTAACCTGATTCTCGTTCATCTCATGGAGATGGAGGGAGCACAAAATTTCTAAAAAAGGGCGCCAGACCTACTTCAACTCGGAAGAGGTTGCCACTGCCCCCGCCCTCCCCCTTGAATCTGGCACAGGCGTGCTTTACAAAACAACAACATTGAAATTGTGTCAATCTACAAAAGGCAGGAACAACGCAAAACGGCGGACAGTTGAAATCAGGTAAATCAAATCCAGATTCATTCAGGCAAACGCAGACCTGACGAGTTCACGCTATGGGAGGTGTTGGTAAACGGCTGATATTTTTTCCCGGCTATTTTATTCATATCTTCTTTCAGTACTTGAGTATCAGTATCATTTGAACAAAATCACTTGATGTTGACAAGGCCGACCATTTTGAAACTTTGCTGTTAAAGATGTTTCCAGTTGGGGATTGGCTGCAATTTGAAATGTATCTTCTAAAATGAAAATGGTAAAACTTAAAAACTTATTGCATTAAATGGGGTTGGGGGCTACAGCGTGCTAGGCTCTAGTGTGCCAGGTCTATAAGTGTGCTTGACTATGTAAATTGACGTTTGTGTTCAAAGCTTTTTTGGCAGTGATTCTAGTTTGTTGTTCCTGTATAAAAACATGTTTGAATTTCTGTAACAGCAATCCAAATTTTAACTATTCCACAAGGAATGTATTATATTTTCCCCTTAAAAGTCACATTTAGCCCCAAACGCTCCAGATGTAGAGGGTAGCTGGTAGGCCTGTAGGAAGTAGAAAATATTACTTTTTCATTCTGAAGATCTGGACCAAGTCATTTCGTTTGCATGACATTTCACACTACAGGTTGTTTATGATTACAAAATTTTGCAGACACTTTCGCGAAGCGCTCCCAAGTGACATTTTCACTTTGAGGACTGGTACCAAGTTCTTTTAGAGGTATTTTTCGGCTTGGTTCTCTTTCGAGTTTTATTTCACACCTCAAACTACATAAGTTGAGAAGTTTTCATGCTGGTATCATATTTTGCGCGATTGTTCTGCCATCAGATCTGACTAATGGAGCTCATGCCTTCAAAAATTTTCAAAGATTGCTTCATAAATTTGAACAGGTGTTTACTCTCCATCTCCATTTATTGAAAAAACTTTACTGTGTGATGTTATTCGTTTGATTTGAAACTAAGTATATCTTTATAAATGAATCTGTAATTATTATCATTCTTCTTTTTCTTGCAATTATTTTTATCAACCTTTGGTATCTGTCTGTCAGTATGATCTATCGTTGTTTTTCATCATAAGCCTTTATCCTAAACTTTAGGGGTCGGTTTCCCAAATTTTCATAGAAATTTTTCATCTGTCTGTTTCTCACATTCTCCTAGTATATTGTACCATTTTCCAATTAAATTCCCCCATAACATTCTTCCGCTATATCCTCCCGTTACATCCTTCAATAAATTCTGTCATTGCAACTTCCGAATTCATTGTCGTTTTCTTATCTTTCAGGCAGTTTCCATGCTTCTCTTGTCGGAGCAGTGTCGTTTCTAAATTTTTGTGGATAACTCCTTAAATCAATGCTGTTTTGCTGTGAAGGCAGTCGCGATTGATTTGGCGCAGTTAAATAACTTAAGAAAATGAAGACGAGGCTAATCTGACGTAACAAAACGAGGATGGTTAATTAGGCGTCATATAATGTTGGCGTCGCAACATTTTCTCACTTTTAATCGTGTTCTTTGAGAGTACGGTCGATTCTTTATTTACGGGAGAATTTATTCTTTATTATATTAGTACAGAGAAAACTTTTGAAGATTTATTGGCTGGTTTTTATAAATTATCGAAAGGAGGTAGGTGATTTTGTGTCAACTTTTTTGCAATAAACGAAGAACCGTAAGGAAAGTGCGATAAATATGATTAATAAAATTCCAGTGATTACATTAGGCAAAAAACTTGGCATAGTACCTTAGAGCCGTCTTGTTCTACATACTAAACAGTTTTAAATGACTTTACAAAAGATCGATCAGTATAATGACAGAAAGGAGTAAATCCGATATACGTCGTAGCAATATTTATACATTTTCAACATTTTCTAACCCTAGGAAGGACTGTTTGGGTTCCCGAGCTCCTTGCGGAAATCGCAAAGGAAGATTTAGTGTCGTGAAAATGCCGTGGCCCGAACTGGATTTGCAAGGGCATCTGGAGATGCAAAATCAGAGGCAGCCAGTTAACAGAAGGCAAGAAAAATACACAGACAGAGATAGAATCTATGATGGACAGGCACATAGAGTTATGCAGGACAACACTTTCGAGGGGGTTCGCAGCTTCTTTTACCCCTTAAGAAGTGTTGACTGTAGGAGGGATGACCAAATGACGAAGGTTGATATTGAGCAGCTTATAAAAGAGGAAATACAGAGCTACAAAGCGAGTAGAGCAGTAGCAGAGGGCAATTACGAGAGACCAAGTGCGATTGGAAAACTGCAAATTGATACTGAGCAGCTTGGAAAGGAGCAATCGCAGGAGCCCTTCGCATTAGAGGGAGACTACAAGGCACGTAGAAGAGTAGATGAAATAAAATCTTATCAGCAAGCCGTTGCAGAAAGCAGCGAAACGATTGCAAGGCTGAACTGTGATCTTGCACAAAGAAGGGAAGAAGCAAAACATTTAGAAAATGAGCTAAACAAAGTCTGGAAAATCGTAGATGAAAACGAATGCAGTTGGCAATTGGATAAAAAGAGGCTGGAAGGAAAGATTGTAGCTCTACATAAGAACATCCATAAAAACAAGCAAGATAGAGAGTTTGCTAAGAAAGAGGACCAGAAAAAGAGGATTGCAAAATTAGGAAAAGCGAGATTGGAGGTTGTTGAAGTTAATTTGACTACACCAGGACATGAAAAAATTTTTGAATGCAAAGATACCACTGCTACATATACTGCTAATGGTGGCAACTCTGTCACTGAAGAGACGAAAAAGGAATCAGAAGTTAAATGCGAGATGCAGAAAAGAAAGAGAACAATACAGGAAAAGTTACCAGAAAAGGAAGAGATAGAACAGGCTTCATCATTGACCCATCAGGATGAAATAGCTACGCAAGGTGCTGAAGCCGACGACAAGAGCATAATCAAAGCTTTGCTTTCTGATATGGAAGGGATGAAAGCAGAATATGAGAGTAAAGCTCTTGTTGCAGAAACGAAATTGAAGTTGGCAACAAACAAGCTAGAACAAGCCAAGGGGAAGCAAAATAAGATAAGGAAAAAATTGAAGGCAACTGAAATCGAAAATTTACATTTGCAGCGAAGCATCGGTGAGACAGTAGAGGAAAATGCTGAAATGAGAAGGAATTTAGCACAGAAAGAGGCTAATTTAAAAGAGATGCAGCAAGAGATTGCTGAAATACCACACGCAATGAGAATAACCATAAGAAATGAAAGTGTAACAAAGACCGAAAAAGTGAGCGAAGAAGATGGCATTCTCATGAAAGGTGAAATAAGCTCTAATTATCGTACTATGCAGGGGAGAGAACTGGAACGACTTATTTCAGAAAACAAACTGTTGAATATGAAGATACCCAAGCTTGAAGAAATTAATGCCGATGGGAGCAAAATTATGGATGAGATTCTCGGGAGACAGATACAGTTAATGAAAGAAAATGTAGAGCTTAGAAAGAAAGTTATGGTTGATGAATTTGCACAAAAGCAGAAAAGTCACATGATAGCAGATACCAGTACACAGACAGAGAAAACAGAATCAAGTTTGGCGCAGAAAGCAGAGCTGGAACAAGGGACATTTGAATCGGAAGCAAGCGCGTACTCATCTAGTGAACCAGTTTTTAAAAATATGCAAACGATCCAGTTTGCAAGGGAAATTTATATTTTTGAGAACCTAGTTCACGAAACAGTAAAAATGAATAGAGGAGAAATGCAGACACTGATGGATAAAATGACAACATACCAGAATCGACAGGATTTCCAGAAGAAAGAAGCGGAAACCCAGGTGAATAAAGAAGATTTGAAAAAAATGAAAGACTTTGCGGCTGCATTTGAAGAACTGCTAAATGAAAACAAAAATTTTGTAGAAAAAATGCAGCATATGTCAAATGCCATAGAAATTTATCGTAAGAAGGAAAAACATTCAAAACATCGCATCGAAAGGCTGAAAAAGCTTCTAGAAATCAGTAAAGAGCACAAGAATGACAACATTTCAAATCAAGAAATGACTAGGCGGTGCAGAGAAGAGTCTACAGTCAAATTCAGCATTAGAAAAGATAAAGGTTTGAATGAATGGATGGCTAAAGAGGGCGACGAAGGCGAGGGCTGCAATATTATGATCACGGAAGAGGCCCTAGCACAAGGAAGAAGAAAAAAGCTAAAAAGAATGAGAAACAAACAAAGACAACAGGAAGATACAGAGAGTAAGTCTGGGAGAAGATCCTCTTCACCAAAAGGTATGAGGTGCATTAATGAAGGTCATGTAGACGCAGATAAACGATCAATGGTGAATGGATCAGGTCAAATTGTCGCAATCAAAGATCGTCTTGATTCTGATAATAACATTTTGAAAGATAGAAATGTCGACTCTGACATTGATTTCATTCAGCGTGCTAAAAAGTCTAGGAGAAAAGTCGATGGAAGGAACCAAGGAAAAGAAGGCATAAAAGGGAATCGAGATTTGTCAGAGAGTCAAACTTTGGATCTTGAAGCAGCTAAAACAAAAGAGGGAGTAGATGGAGAACTACACCAGTCTTTGTCAAGGAGGTTCTTCAGGCAAAAAGAAAATGGAAAAGAAAAACAGATAGCGATGGCAAAAGGAAACCGAATAGAAATGGATCGTCCTTTTGATGGAGGTATGTTAAAAAGCCTGCTTTCTTTAATAATATGAACTCAGCTTGCAAAGATATTCATATTCACAGTTTTAAGCCGCCTCCCTCCTATCTATTATCTGTATTAGCGTGTAGTCGATAAATGATATTCAACAACATGAATAAACTTTTCTATACACAATAAATAATTGTATCTAAGTAAGTTATTTTATTCCTTTTAAATAGATACTAAAGATCACAGGGCCAAGGCCGGCCATACCGCCAAAATGACAAGTTCAAACAACCGAAATAACCAAATGCAGTTCAGTTTCGATATTTTGGATAAAGATGACGATGAAATAAGTCTGGGAGAGTTTTCTCCTAAGCGAGAAAAAAACTCGCCAAGGCAACGGAAATCTCATATAAAAAATGACGCGCAAATGCGTAAGGCTGACATCATAGGAAGTGATGATAAAACTCCATTCTTAGTGACACGTTGCGTGGGAGAAAATGATAGCCAGACTAATCTAGTAAAGATCAAGAAACAGCTTTTTTGGGAAAATGAGAAATACAAAAGAGTGGGCATCAACAAGGATGCAAAAAAGATGGTTAAAAGACTGAAACGAGAAGATGAGAAAAAGAGCAAGAACGAAGGTCTTGGAGGCAACGGCAATGTGAGTAGGGATATCAATAAAGGAGCAAGAATGGCTGGTTTGAAACGAAAGATAGCTTTGCGATTAAAAGGAAGAAAAAAGGAGAAACTCGAAAACAAAGAAGACCATCCCAATTCATTAAGCACTGAGACGGTAAATCTCCAACCGTCTCTTCCTGAAAGGTATAGGAAGGATAAAATTAGGCAGAAAGGAAGCTTTAAAGATGGAAACAGTAAAAATTTAAGGGCAGATACAGAGCATCTGGTATCTGAAATCCGATATGAAGAATGCAAGGAGAGAAAAGCTGAAACAGGAAATGGATTTGATGAGAAAGAAGTGCGTTTCACAGATAGCGAAGCCAGTTTTGAAGGTGGTGGTGATGGTGATCGTCGACGTAATCATCATTTACAGAAAAGCTCAGAATTCTCTTTTTCAGAAGAAAATTACGATTGTAATTATGATGTTCACGCTGAGAACTATACAGAAGGTAGATTTGCTGATGGAAATACGAAGAAGATAGTGACGTTTGCGGACAACAGTGACTTGTTAGCTGTAGACAACTACCACGATCCCTATGTTAACTACCACGATCCCGATAGCAGCAAATCTACAAAGAACGCTAAGAAGTGTGGAAAGAAAAGACGGACCATTAAAGGCTTCAAACTAAGATGGGTAGGATTTGGATCAAAGAAAAGCAAGAAGGATAGGCAAGAAAAAGAAAAGAAGACAAAAAAGAACAGTAAAAAAGAAAAGAATAAATCTGAAAAGAGTTCCACGGATGTTACAGCAGATGAGTGGGAGGCTACAAGCATGACTGCAAAAGGGTCCTTGAATCGAACGAGGAAGGAGAATAACAGCATTGCAAAAAACGCTGCCGAAAAGAACGAAAAACTTCGAACAAAGGAAAAGAAGATTGCAAAAGATGGAACAAAAGTAAAAAAGCAGCAAGCTAAGCTTGAAAAACGGAAACGAAATTCAGAAAAGAAAGAAAACCAGCTTAAAAAGAAAGAAATAAAAGCACAAGAAAAAATGAAAAAGCAGCAACGGACTGTGGAAAACTTGAAGATAAAACTTCAAGAAGAAGGAAACCTGGTCAAGGAAGGAGGAAAGAAGAAAGCTGAGAAACTGCAGGCAAAAGTAGACAAAAAACAGCACAAGGCAGAGAAACTTTTGAAGAAGAGGCAAGAAAAACTAGAGAAAGAAAAAGCAAAATTGGAAAAAAAGGAAGCAAAACTTCAGCAAAAACAAGCAGATAAACTGGAAAAAGAGCGGGTGAAAATTCTCAAGGCAAAGGATAAGCACAGTGGAGAAACAAAAGAAAAATATGACGATAAAGCAAAGGAATTTGGAAAGATAAAGAGAAAAAGCTCAGGCAAAAGATTCCAAAAAAGTAAACGTGGATTTTCAATCAAGTTTATTGGGATGAAACCTAATAAAAAGAAGAAAGAAAAAACAGATCAAAATGGTGTCAATTTGCCTAAGAGTGTCGATGAAAATGCATTGGCGACATCGACAGTTAACGGGAATGATGCAGCGGAAAAGATTACTTGCTCCGAAAGCAATGGTTCTTCCCCATTATTTGTTGACGTGGTAGAGCGATTTTGCTGTGATGATGATTCTGATGATGAGGTATTGAAAAGGGAAACAGTAACTTTTGCACCCCTTAGGCCAAGAAAGCCAATAGATCGCGATACAAAAACGTTGTCAGAATTCGCAAATGCTCCTGAGAGGATTGATGGGAAGAATGCAGTGGATGAGATTTTGGTAATAGATACTGGAGAAGAAAAATTTGATTCCGCCAGTGATAGAGAGGATAGCAGGGAAGATAAACATTGTGATGTCCTTTTGGTAAAAGAATATAGTAACGGAAACTTGGATGCTGGTGGAACAGGAATATCAAGCAAGGATATAAGTCAGAGATACCTAGTTTCAGAGGATGACGATAGTGATACTAACATTGAACTTTTTACGCCTCAAAATTTGCAACGTCGTGAAAAGGATGACAGCGAAAAAACGAATGAGATAAAAGAACCGATGATAACATGTCTCAAGGGAGAGGACAAAGGAAAAGAAGACATTTCTCAACAAGAAATTGCGTCAAAAAATCTTAAGCCAAAGAAAAATGCTCGTAGTGAAAAAATTGAAGCTATGATTCATAGAAAAAACATTAACTTCACAGAAGAGACAATTAAACATCTACAAGAAAAGATATTTATTCTTGAGGCCGAAAACGCAGATCTTAAGAGATGTTCACAGGCAACAAACAAAATTCAGCAAACCTTTGACGATACAAGTCAAACAAACCTAGAGCCACTACTCAGAGATTTCGAGAAATGTTTGGCCGAAACAACTCAAGAATTCGTCCGAGCAAGACAAGAGGCAATAAATGCAGGAATCGAACTTGAGAGTGCAAACAATCAGGTTGATGCTGCGATGCACGAGGCAAGAGTTTCGAGTCGCGCAGCTCAAGTTGCAAGAAGTCTGGTACGAGTGGCAAAGGAAGAGACCGAGGCAGCTAAGAATGAGGCAAATACTGCTGTGATCAAAGTTGAAGAGGCAGAAAAAGAGAGGAATGAGTACAAAAGGAGGTTGGAAGAAATTTCACAGGATTTGGAGAAGTTGAAAAAAGAGAATCGGGAGCACGAAGCAGCAGGGCATTCTGAAGAAAGGAATGACAAAGTACCACAAGGGAGTTACGAAGAACAAAGAAATGAGGATGAAACATCGAATTCTGAATGGGACGAGCCGGAGCAGATTCTGCCGACTGTAAATGCCGAGAAGCGTATAAATGAAATGATAGAGAAAGAAAACTGTACAGTGGAAGCATATGATAATTTGCTCGAAGCAAGAGAAGAAGAGCTACACATTCTACGAGAGCACAATGCAAAGCTGCAAAGAAGCAACGAGTCAATGGAAGCAAGACTATTGGAACTAGAAACAGCAGAAGAAAATTTTTGTAAAAAAAGACAGGATATATTGTCTTCTCAAAATGAAGTAGAAGCTTTGAGAAAAGAGAACAGCGAGCTGAAATCAAGTCAAGACTCATTGCAAGGGCAAGTATTGGAACTGGAAGTGGCTCTGCAAATGGAAGAATCAAAAGTGCAGATAGACAAAAAGACTGCTTCACACCCAGATGACCAGGAATATGAGGCGGAAGTTCTTGCAAATCTACTGGAAGTAAAAGAACAACAGTTACGTTCACTCCAAGAGAATTACTCAAAGCTACAATCTAGTAAAGAGTCTATGAAAGAAAGACTTCTTGAATTGGAGATAAATCAACAAGTCCTTCATTTACGAGAAACCGAATTAGCAAAATCGAAACAGAATACAAGGAATTGAAATCACAAGAAGAGAATGTAAAGGAAAGGCAACTTGAAATAGAGATAAGGGAGCAAGCATTAGAAACTTCTGAGAAAGAAATCGAGCTTTTGAAAAACGAGAACAGCGAGCTGAAATCAAGTCAAGACTCATTGCAAGGGCAGGTATTGGAACTGGAAGTGGCTCTGCAAATGGAAGAATCAAAAGTGCAGATAGACAAAAAGACTGCTTCACACCCAGATGACCAGGAATATGAGGCGGAAGTTCTTGCAAATTTACTGGAAGTGAAAGAACAACAGTTACGTTCCCTTCAAGAGAATTACTCAAAGCTACAATCTAGTAAAGAGTCTATGAAAGAAAGACTTCTTGAATTGGAGATAAATCAACAAGTACTTCATTTACGAGAAACCGAATTGAGCAAAATCGAAACAGAATACAAGGAATTGAAATCACAAGAAGAGAATGTAAAGGAAAGGCAACTGGAAATAGATTTAAAGGAGCAAGCTTTACGGTCGGCACAGACGAATGCCCTAAAAGGTTACTCTGAACAGGTTGATCATTCACAGCCGAAAGCATTGGAGAGCAATTTTGAAAGCAGAATAGTTGAAGAGAAGGAGGTACAAATTCTAAAAGAGTCAAATGAACGATTGAAAAACGAAAACCAAGTCTTGTGGGCAGATGTCAGCAAACTTGAATCACAACTAGAATCTATGAGAGTTACCTTAGAATACTTTCAAGAGCAAGGAAATGAACAGGCCAGTACAGGCAACCAATTGGGAGAGAAGGAGGTACAAGTTCTAAAGGAGTCCAATGATCGATTGAAAAACGAAAACCAAGTCTTGTGGGCAGATGTCAGCAAGCTTGAATCACAACTAGAATCTATGAGAGTCACCTTAGAATACCTTCAAGAGCAAGGAAATGAACAGGCCAATACAGGCAACCAATTGGGAGAGAAGGAGGTACAAGTTCTAAAGGAGTCCAATGATCGATTGAAAAACGAAAACCAAGTCTTGTGGGCAGATGTCAGCAAACTTGAATCACAACTAGAATCTATGAGAGTTACCTTAGAATACTTTCAAGAGCAAGGAAATGAACAGGCCAGTACAGGTAACCAATTGGGAGAGAAGGAGGTACAAGTTCTAAAGGAGTCCAATGATCGATTGAAAAACGAAAACCAAGTCTTGTGGGCAGATGTCAGCAAACTTGAATCACAACTAGAATCTATGAGAGTTACCTTAGAATACTTTCAAGAGCAAGGAAATGAACAGGCCAGTACAGGTAACCAATTGGGAGAGAAGGAGGTACAAGTTCTAAAGGAGTTCAATGATAGATTGAAAAACGAAAACCAAGTCTTGTGGGCAGATGTCAGCAAGCTTGAATCACAACTAGAATCTATGAGAGTCACTTTAGAATACTTTCAAGAGCAAGCAAATGAACAGGCCAGTACAGGTAACCAATTGGAGAGAGAAGGAGGTACAAGTTCTAAAGGAGTCCAATGATCGATTGAAAAACGAAAACCAAGTCTTGTGGGCAGATGTCAGCAAACTTGAATCACAACTAGAATCTATGAGAGTCACTTTAGAATACTTTCAAGAGCAAGCAAATGAACAGGCCAGTACAGGTAACCAATTGGGAGAGAAGGAGGTACAAGTTCTAAAGGAGTCCAATGATCGATTGAAAAACGAAAACCAAGTCTTGTGGGCAGATGTCAGCAAGCTTGAATCACAACTAGAATCTATGAGAGTTACCTTAGAATACTTTCAAGAGCAAGGAAATGAACAGGCCAGTACAGGTAACCAATTGGGAGAGAAGGAGGTACAAGTTCTAAAGGAGTCCAATGATCGATTGAAAAACGAAAACCAAGTCTTGTGGGCAGATGTCAGCAAACTTGAATCACAACTAGAATCTATGAGAGTCACTTTAGAATACTTTCAAGAGCAAGCAAATGAACAGGCCAGTACAGGTAACCAATTGGGAGAGAAGGAGGTACAAGTTCTAAAGGAGTCCAATGATCGATTGAAAAACGAAAACCAAATCTTGTGGGCAGATGTCAGCAAACTTGAATCACAACTAGAATCTATGAGAGTTACCTTAGAATACTTTCAAGAGCAAGCAAATGAACAGGCCAGTACAGGTAACCAAATGGGAGAGAAGGAGGTACAAGTTCTAAAGGAGTCCAATGATCGATTGAAAAACGAAAACCAAGTCTTGTGGGCAGATGTCAGCAAACTTGAATCACAACTAGAATCTATGAGAGTCACTTTAGAATACTTTCAAGAGCAAGCAAATGAACAGGCCAGTACAGGTAACCAATTGGGAGAGAAGGAGGTACAAGTTCTAAAGGAGTCCAATGATCGATTGAAAAACGAAAACCAAGTCTTGTGGGCAGATGTCAGCAAACTTGAATCACAACTAGAATCTATGAGAGTCACTTTAGAATACTTTCAAGAGCAAGGAAATGAACAAAGGTAGGGTTTTGGGTGTAGCTGTGCCAAAACAATTTTAAATCAAAGAAAATAGCATAGACTTTGTATAAACTGAATGCGTAATCGAGAAATAACTTTTATTATGCCTCACAAAAACCTCATACTGTTGACATATATAAGGCAAAATTGCATGTACTTTAAAGTTTCATTGTCTTCACTATGTTTGATATATCAAAAGTCGTTCCGGAAATACGTACTCACCTTGGGAGAAAAAAATTCAAATAAATCTTTGAACATCTCTTATCCTTTATAAAGGGAGACAACGAGGGCACTGCATGATCCTGCCGACACTGCATTCACTCTGAACCAATATACAGCTGACATGGGTTGCGCGGAAATACCTGACGCATGCACAGATGACGAAGAACGAGAGTCTGAAAATGAAAGTGTGATCCACTCCTATCCTCATTATCCTCACGACGATAATTCAAGTGTAGGCGAGGAAGCTGAAAAAGAGAAGAAAGCAACCGATTTTAGAGAATCAATATCAAATCAATCCGCGCAAACAAGTTTGGTATCGAGAGGGGATGAAAATGATCCTCTTTCAGTTGCATCTTTACTTCGTACTGGCTTTCCATTCAAACGCGATAGCAAATCCATGTCGTTGCTGAGAAAATCATCGAATTCATGCCTGGTGCCCATAGGAGGAGATATTAGTGGTAATCCAAAGAAGTCAAAGAAGAGTCCAAAAAAGCTGAGTAAATTCTTTTTGACGCCATCAGAACAGACAGTGAAGAACTGTCCAGCATTTGAGCATTTCAGTCCGTTGCCTACACTGCAACCAGTTTCAAAGTCTAGGAAACAGGATGTCGGAAGCAATTAAAGATTCAGACATATTGACGACGGACTTATTTCTCAAAGAATTTTTAGATTTATTGTAATTGGTACTAATTCATATTGTAGAACACAATTTTATTTTTATTATTGAATTCTATCCCCTTTAAAGTGTTCTTCTTTTCATTTATATATTCTCGGAGATATCTACTTTATAAGACACGTAAACAATAAAAATTCGTTTAGAATCAAAGAAACCCACAAAACGATACTAAACAGGTAGATAATCCTGCTCAACGGATTATGATATTGTTGTCCTGTAACAGCTTTCGATATTAATAACAATTCATAAAGCAGAACCGATAAGGTGATAAGTTTTTTAAGAGGGAAAGGATTATTTCCAGGTAATGGTTCAAAAACTCCCCTGAGACATTAAAAAATGATAATGTTTTCGAAGTAAGAAAATTGGATGTAATGAAGAACAGTCTGTGGCACCAAACGTAGCTAGCATTGCAACGCACCCCTGAGCCTCATCTGGTATCACAAGTAAATAAACACTAAATAAATAATACTCAGAATGTCGTTCACTACAAAAGATTAAATACCAATTAGCAGTTATGAAAAGAAGCAGTGTATAGTTAGTATACAATAGTCTAGCCCAAACATTATCGAAGAATTTATCTAAGTTACCGAGAAACACACGAAATCAAAGTAATAGTATAAACTCAAAAAGACCAAAATCTTTAAAAAAATCAAAATTAATGCAATGTAGAATAACAAATTACTCACAATGGACTTGCCTCCGTAGCTATATATCGCCTTAACAAAGCATTTGAAAAAAAACTATAACAGGCACGTGCTGCAAAATGTAATCAAACTATTCTTCTTTCGGGAAACGCCCTCTTTCCTCTCCTTAAGTCTCTGCGTGATTTGACTTCACCAAAAGCGTATGCACAGCATATAGCCATGAAGACTGGATACGAGACTTTGCCATGTTTGTTTAAACAGGCAAAAGAGTCTTGGAAAACGGTAAAAAAATTAGACCTTGCTTGCTTGTCAACAAGAGCGTCGCAAGAACATCACAGCTGTTTGCACGTAACACAGTCTGTCTAAAATTGACGGACAACTCATTGTTTATATTTTTGCTTCTATTTTCTTTCTAGCAGTTACGTAACAGTATCATTATGATCTTCTAAACTTCATTTATAAAGACATTTCTCGACTTCGGCTGACATCTTTTGACAGAAAACTGACGAAAAAGTATACGCGACTCAAGCAAAATGAGCAGATAAATCTACATTTCAGGACAAGTAAACACGATCTTCTACATGAAAACGATAAAAAAATTACATGATTAGGCAAAAAGTCTCTATGGTCCAGAAGTAGATTATTCCTTTTTAGACAGTGCATCCACATGTTACAGTCCTTCAAAAATCAAGATCAGAATCAGATGATGTGATTGGCGTCTTATTTCTAGATAACCGTTGTTAATTGAAGCTCAATCGTTGAAAATTAAGATACGTTCACAGATAATCATCCATGATTTGTATGATTATAAATCATATGATGACAGAAACGATCAATTTCATTCATGTAACTGTATGCAATTTTAGCACCCAAGTGTGATGGCAAGGGAGCTCTTGCGGCCTGATGTTTTTGAGACTGATTTCCATGCCTGCTTGTCCACTCTTGTGCATCCACAACAAATCCTTCTTTAAACCAAGCATTGTAACTTTCGTTCCAAAAGACGCCACTGGGTCGGATAGAAATACGACATCGTTTTCTGGCCATTCCAGTACGAAGGCGTACACATTGGAATCCTTGGTCACATACCTGAAAGGAGCAAACAATGGAGAAACAATGGAGCAAACAATGGAGAAACAATGCAAAAGCAGGCAAGAAGCATCAATAATAGGATTACCGTAGTTGAAAAGGAAAGTGAAACGACCAAATAAAATAAAGGGATCCGCTAAACAAACATCCGGTATATATGTATTATATTGGTGTCCGGTATAAAGGTACGGAATGTATTTAGTAGAGCAGTAATAAGTTCTTACAACAAGAAAATTGGAGATAACTCTATAGATTAATGGAGGTTAATGGAACGGAGGTTTTTTCGTTTTCTCCTCTAACCCTAAAGAACATTCCGTTATTTAAAAACAAAGTAGTTTTTTCCTACAAGGGAAAACGGCCACAGACTGATTAATTAGCAAGGCGTCTCAACAAAAGTAGGGTTAAAACAAAGAAAGGCGCGCACCATATTCCCGGCGTTACTGTGTCATTCTGTTTTCTCCAAGGCTTCGTGGCGTAGACGCCTTCACCATTTACTTTCAGCCATGCACCAAAGCCTCGTAGTCGTTCTTCATATATTGGCGTTATTCTTCCGTCTGCTGTTGGCCCGATATTCATAACGAGATTGCCACCGCAACTGTGCAAAAAAACGTTTTTAATGACAATGAAGAAATTTTGGTATTTAAAACGGTAACGAAAATTATGCAGTCTGTGTGAACGCTCTTCAACAGTATTGCATATGGATGCATTTTCTAAAAGCGTGACCTTTAAACCGTGCGCTAAACATTTCTCATGGGCTAAAGTGAAAACGCGGATTTTCAGCACAAAAACCAAAAGCTTACATTTTTTGTGTGCAGCGTGATCACTTTTGAGCAGGCCTTGAAAAAAAGATTTTTCTTCCTGGCAGCAAAATAAAAAATTCAAGATTTCCTGCGAAGCTTTGACAAAGTTTCCAGCCACTGACATATTTTAAGTTGCTTGATTTGTTTAAACATTTGTCCTAAAAATAAACTGCCATACTAAAAAAGAACTCATTGCTGGTCCTCGATTTTTGATAATAGCTATTCGAACAGCAACCATTTTGTTTATACTGTATTAGATGATCAAGAAGAACGTGGCAAAGCACAATACTCATAGTTTGTTTTCAAGGTTAAAGTTAGAAGATCTTAAAATCTATAATAACTTTGATTAAATTTGATATCAGTATTAGCAAACTAGATACTTTATAAGTATTGATGCATCCTACATCTTGCTCTGGGTTTCGATTTGTTGCTATCATCAAAGCTAGTAGTTCGTACAACATGTAAGAATACTTTTTTCATTTCTCAATGTTTAAAATTACTGTTTTAAATCGGGGTTGGTGCTAGAGGCAAAGATGTAAGACCAAAACGCTTACATTCTATAAGGCAAGTGATGAAAAATGTATGCGAATGCCAGTAGCAAAGTACGAATAACAATGGACACATCCACACAGGGTTTGGGGCATGTTCACCTTCAAAACAAGATTGGCTGTCTTTAAGTATTTTACATATATAGAATGGCTAATGTAAAAAGGAAATGAACTTTGTTTTAGCTTGCTTGAATTAAATTAGTAGCTGAAAATCATGCCCGGTAATTTGGTACAACAAACGCTGATAATACCAGATGATTGTATTGTGTGTTAGTGGTGCACCACAAAAATTATACAGTATGTGTGTATATCACAAGAAAACAGCGTTCTTAATATGGGGAGGTCAGATGCTTCTTAATGAATGTACCTGATCGTTTCCGCAAGCAAATCTGTTAAATTCTTTACAGTCAAGTAATCGCTAAGCGGTGCATTTCTTCTGAAGCCCCAGGAATAGTGATCAATTGTCATATCATTTTCCCATTTGAATGACAGAAGTTTACCTAAAAAAAGCAAAACAAACGACGATTGCAAATGCCTGTACCAGAGGTGTTTTTAAATACAGTAGAAACCCGCATAAAAGAACCTGTTTTTATAAGAACATTGAGGCTGAAATTCAGTCTTTAAAACCCCACAATTAAGAACCCCCAGGAGGCTGAAATTTGGAACGGTTCTTATATATATAAATACATATATAAGAAAAAAGGGTTTTTTGTGAAAATCTGGTATGTTGCATTCTAATTGGACAATCTCACAACACAAATTCATTAGATTGGTTGAAATTTAACATAAAAAAGCTGGTTTAAGTGTGTCCATTAGAATTCTTGCGGTGGAAAACATTGTTAATGTATGCAAGGCCTGTACATATATAAGTGCCCTGTTAAGAACCTTTGAGACTGGAATTTAGAATAGCAGCCTGTTAATTAAGAACCTATTCAGGCTGCCAGAAAAAACCTCGGTTCTTTTAAGCGGGTTTCTACTGTAGATTTCCAAGCCATAATATAGTCTGTGACTGTTTTCAACTGTATACCCAAATGAAGAAGTATATTGCAATTATATTGGCGCTTTGTTTCACTAATTTTGATACGAAAATTTTCATACACAACAAATTGTCGAGAATCATCTTTGGTAGATTTTAGACCAAAGGGTTTATTTCTGTATAAAGAAGTTGTACAGCATATAATGGAACACCAAAGAATTCAAAAAGTTGAATAGAAGTAGAGAAAAGTCTATAGGGAAGCTGTTCAAATACAAAAGCTTTTTCAATGCAACAGAAATTTGCTGAATTCCTAGACAAGCGAAATATCTTAAGTAAAAGCAAAGCTAAATAGATTTTATACATAAAAAGGAACATTAGCTATAGTAAACTGATACCCGGATCAAAGCGATCACGACCACATGTCTTTACATCCCCATGCTTGCAGTTGGCGTCTTTACCCCACCTGTCATTCACTAAAATGTCGTCTTTCACCGGGCTGCAATAAAAAGGTTAACATTAAATTGAGAGTTCTCTACCTGACATAATTTGCCGCTTTCATTGACTAATTTATTTTGATTCAAGAAAAAGCTTAAGGTTGCCCACTGCAATTTGACTTATCAAAGATAGTGATTGGTTAAGATATTCTAAACCAACATTTTTAAGCAGGAAATTCTAAACCTTGGTTTGAGTCTAACCACGTGAAGGGAGAGAGTCTAACCACGTGAAGGGAGAGAGTCTAACCACGTGAATTTAAAAGACGTACTCTCGAGTCCGGAAAAGAAATGGGGTTTGAAATAAACATGGTGGGTGAAAATTTCCCAAATCCTATTAAAAGGGGTGAGTGGATATCGGCCCCGTTTAATTAAAATGGAAGGAGACAGCGGTTTCTTAAACGTATCTTTAGCAAACAGTTTGATAGAAATGTTCGTTTCTAACAATATTTTCTTTCTTTTTTGTTTGTTATTGATGCGCTTCCATAAGCCTTCGTTGTATATACCTTTCAGTTTTTAATACAAAAAATAATAAACTGGTCAAGAATAAGGATGTCATGGATTTTTTCCCACAAAGTTAATAGACGGGTGAGACACTTATTCCGGACGCGAGAGCAGCAGTTTTAAAAAATTGGGGCAGCGAATAACAGCACAGTAACCAGCACCAGCATGCATTGCGAACAGACAATCAACTTTCAAACGCTTTGCTCAGTGGATGCTGCTGGGAATACAAAAATAAAAACTGGACGGAAACATAATGATTAAAAGAGGGCAGTAGCCATTGGAACTAATCATATGAGCAGATATGAACCTGTCGTTATAAAGCCAGGCAAGGAATTCTTTGCTTTGCCAGTAGTCTGAGCCTGCATCCCAGTCTCCATCAGACCATATATAGTGTGGCTTAAATGTATTGACCATGTCATATAGCTGAGGCAGCAAGATTGTCTGCGTCAAAAAAGAAAAGTGTTAATTATGTTAATCAAACTAAATATGTTTTTACAGATCTCCTCACATTGTTCATTAAATTCAGAGCTTTGATTCACCACTGTTGCCTAATAAAACTTGGAAAATACCATTTTTTCTAGTTATATATTGTTCTATACCCATATGCAAAGTATTAGCTAGCCAAAGATCACTAAAAAATCAAGTCTCGCTTTTTAACAAATATTCTTGGATGTTTGCGATACGTTTTGAAGCAAATGACAGAAATTAAAATTTTATGACATTGAAAGTGTTAATTGAATGTCACTATAAGTTTTCCACAACGCAATCAAGTTGAGCAGAATTAAGAAATCAAGCAAAACCCACCTTAGGATATTCCAGTGTTTGGAAGCCATTGCTTTTGTCCTTCAGAAACAACGGGTGAAACCATTCAAACAGAGAGTGGTACAAGCAGAACTTGATATCGGTTTTACTTCTGATTTTTGAAGACAACTCGGCTTGAAATCAAAGACTTTGTTACTAAATGAAACATGAGTTGCTAAAGAAAACATAAAGATACGACATCAAATGGAGAGGAGGACTTATTTGAAAACGTAAAGAGAGACACATCCATTTGAAAAAGGGATAAATCTCCATCCTTGTTTTGTAACTAAAAATATTGTAAGTCATTTGCCAATCGAGTTTACATAATTGCTCTGCAAATTTCTCCCCTGTAAAAACTTTCTGAAGCTTGAAATTGATTCCAAAACACATGATAATAGAAAATGGAAATAGTTTGCAAGTAAATCTTTGACATTTTACTTTCCTTTAAGTATGAATTGGAGGGCTTGCTAGACAAAGGAGCCCCATTGTAATCCATGAAAAAAATTATTCATTTTTTAAAATATAAACCCTTTTTAAAATAATTCTTTTTCCTAGATTTCAAATTTCAAACAACAGTACCTCTATGAAATTATTTATGTAGATACAAAATATTCAAAGATTCATTCACATTCATAGAACGAAAAATAAACAACTTGTTACCAATGATATCCCTGTGAGGTCCAGTGTCTACAGAATTCCAATTCCATGAAATATTTGATTTCCAATTTGTGAAACCATCGTGATGCTTGCTTGTAATGATAAAGTACCTAATAAAAACATGATTTACAGTGATTATATACATGTAACTCTGTTCCTTAGCAACAAAAGACAGCATTAGAATTTGCACACTAAGTACACTATAAATATAAATATAATATACATTGCATATAAATATAAACAAATAAAAGAACATTATTTTTAGAAACGGTGTAAAAAGCTTTATATTTGAACATGATTTCGCTCTAAGTTGAAACTAAAATACAATTTAGTAATACTTTTTACTTAAGAGAAGAAGTGATTATTCTTTTATTATTCTTTGATCGCTTTTTGGACAAGACTTCTGCATTAGAAATTGAGGCAGTGTAAGAAGGTGGACAAGAAGGTGGGAAGATTGTATAAAAGAAGTTAAGAAGGAGAAAGGAGTTTGGGAAGAAAGTGCTCGGCAGAGCTGAATGTTGGAGGAGGATTCACATCAGGGACCCTGGCAAGCGTGTAGGAAGCCACAAGAAAAAGAAGAAGAGAAGAAGTATAAGGGAAGAATAAGAAGCTAACCAGGACGAGGGTGGGTGGGAAAAAAAGTAGGTGCTATTGAAGGCAATAAAGCCTAGCATATTACAGAGCCCATGACTAAACGACTCATGTCCATGACCTGTGCAGACAGGGGCGGACACTTGGTAAAATATTGGGGAGGGGCAAGCCTACTGTTTTAATAAGATAATGTCACATTTCTCATTGTTTTTTAACAAAGAACCATTGTCCTCTAAAGTATTGGGGGGTTGCCCCCCTTGCCCTCTCAGGTGTTGCCATTGTGTGCAAAGCAAAAGGTCACATGTAGAGTAGAGGATGCTGACATCTTAAAGGCCAACCATCATCATGCATCAATCTAAGCCCAGCAGTCCTTATATTTAGACTATCATATTGAGACACAGTCACAATGAACCCTTTCTGTCAAGAAATAATACCAATTAAAGTTATTCTTGAAAACAACATTTACTGCATCGGAAATACCAATCCTTGTTTGATATTTCTCTTGGCATCACTGCTTTTCTAGCAATGTACAAAGGGTAGCCAGTTTGTACTCGAAGGCAGTCTGCCCCTATAGTGCTCAACTTTATTTTCGCAGGAGTGAAATTCATGCACCGTTGACCTTGATCAATAATTAAACGATTTAAACAAATCAGAGCCAACTTTGCTTCGAGAACATTTGAATTCCTGTTGAAGTGAATCTGTGGCTAGAAAAATTTGGTTTGTGTGACAGATATATCAACAGTAAAAGAAAATGCTTCCATAATCATCTTTCAATTCCAGTAATTAAATCTCCTTGCCATTTCCAATAGCTTTTTGCTCGCAGTTTCGAATGTTGTCCACTGTTGCAGCTAGGCCAACCAAAGCGATCAGAGTAATCCGTTAAGGCAGGAAGACCAATTGTTTATATTAGTCAATCATTGAGGGGGACAGTCTGCCTTTAAAAAGCCTGGTTTTCATATATCACAATTCATTTGCAATGAGCCACTGTGCAGTTTACCGATGGTCTATGACATTCTATTGCACTCTGCAATAAGATATAAAAAACTGGGCCATTGGGAACCATTGGTATCCATCCTAAATCATTTCAAAAGTCAAAATAATTTGACTTTCCAGATGCTTCCTGATAAACAATAGCAAAAAGAACAATAGATCAGGAATGTTATGTAACAACTTTACAAAAGAGAGGCCATTTTAACAAAAGTGCGAGTAATGACAAACTTTTTTAATTAATGACAAGTTAATATGGTGATTCAAACTGTAAAAAAAAGAAGCACAGTATCAGTGTTGTGCATTGCTAAACATTTTTGAGTGACTGGGGGAATTAAAACAGCAAATTACAAAAGTCTCTAGCTTTCAATTCAAGTTGAATGGTATCTTGACTTTGAAAAATTGAGACTACATTTTTTCAAAAGTTCGTATTATGAAAGGGTACTGGGAAATAAGATTACTTTGCAACAAACATAGCTTACTATAAATGCTGAAATACATCATTGGATTATTTTTGGTGTATGTTGTATGCATAAAATCACACAAAAATTTGAGCATGTTTATACTTTTTCCTTCTTCTACTTACACAAATGATCTCCAAATTTCTTTACTTACTGGAAGGAACATTCTCTGCCCTGTAATCTCATTTCCTACACCAGCGTTTAAAACTGGCCCAATTTTGCAAACTGTAAATATTTTCTGAACCCAGAATCATAAAACCCAGAATCTCCCCAAAGTCGTCAAATGCAAACTTTGATTTGTAGTTGCCTTGGTGTAGTTTCCTGTTTCGGTGCTCAGATGTTGTTTAAGCATCAGGGACAATCCCAGACCATCAGTGATAGTCACAGAGCATTGGCAATGCTGTACATCAGGGATCATTGCTGATGAATTACGATATGAAAACCTGGCTTTAAGTGGGAGGAAATGTGGAATATAATATTCTTAGAGCTGAAAACAAAGCTTTGCTGTTGCTGCCCCTGAGGAGAATTGAAACATATCAAACTTGTTGCTCCATTTCTATTTTGCTGAGTTTTTCTCTTTCATATTCTCTTTTCATCCTCTATCAAAAAAACATTCAAAAACTTGGTAAAAATAACTACTTTTTGTTCAATACTTACTTAGCACCAGATGCATTGAAAATATCAATCCATTTATCAGCATCAAACATTTCTGCCCTAAACTGAGGTGCAAAATCTTCATACTGAAATCCTGGTCTGTAATTTTTTTTCATAAAATCTATCCACTTTTGTCTTTTCTCCCCTAAAGCAGGAATGGAAATAATATGTCAGTTAATGCTGTTGGATTGGATTTAAGCTTCTGGAAATCAAATTGACAAAAATTGTAGAGGAATTACACAATTTGTCTGCTCACATCCCTTTATCAATGAAGAGGCACACTATGGCTTCCACATCAAACAACTAACGAATAACTGAATACCAAAACAAAATGTGAATCAAACTGGCAATTTATCATTTCCTCTAACTGGCTTTATTTTTAGTCATTATCACTGACATGGCCATAATACAGATAGGTTGTTGCATAATGCGGAAAAATATGGCATTCTTGTATCTGAAAATATTTTTGTATCTGAAATATTGAGGGTCAAGTTTAAATTGCTTTTCACTAGAAAATGAAAGATGGCTAGAAGTATACTTGGACTAGATAGATGGCAAGCTGATATAATGTATTTGTCATCACTTCCCATAACGTAACTGATGCCATATAGGCAGAGCTGTACATTATTTTGGTTCATAGAACTGGATGTTTCTAAGTTGCTACCCTGAGCTTCATGCTTAATGCAGTCATGAGGCAACTGTAGAATCATTTGCACATTAAGTAAATTCTATAAAATCATATAATCATTCTTGCTGTCATTGCTGTTACTTTGACTTGGAATATCTACATACAGTTCTAGTGGGATATAATTTGCCTTTGGACTATGTGTATTGCAGTATTCTGCAACCATGTCCATTAGCTTTACTGACTATGTTCATTTTTCATCTGCAATTTTAAAATGGATTTCCAAATGAAATATTGATTTCTAAACAAACTGGATGTCAGTAGCTGAAACAAGTACTTCCGGCTTACCTCGCCAAGCCCACCAAAACCATTCTCCAAGAACCCCATCGGTGCCAAACGCTGGAACAGAATAAACTCCCCAGTGTACGAATAGCCCGACTTTGGCTTCATCAAACCATGCTGGACCTTGATGTTTATCAAGTGACTCCCAGGTTGGCTCAAATCTATCTGCATAAGAATTTACAAATAGAAAAATAAGCAATGCAGCTAAGACGGGCCAGACTCTCCTCATATCCATCTTTCCTTCCTTAGTAGACTGAGCCCGGTTCTTTGTTTTGAAACAACACCGTCTTAACCAATCAGCGTCGCAGTGTAATGGCACATGCGCATTACTAACAGTTTTCGCAAATGGCCTGGAAAGGCTTAGGCCGCGGTCACACTATGCTTTTAAGCATGCTTTCTTAAAAGGTGTTGTACTAAAGGTGCTTTCTTTAGTGTCTAAATGTAGCATTTTGGCCTTTCTAACCATTAAGGGTTCATTCCTTAAACATTGACACGCTAAGTAAAAAACCAATTATGAATTGAAAGGGCAATACCACACAGTGTAAACTCAAATGTCAAATATGATCAGCTAACATAACGATTAGCAAAGAAATTTGTTTGAAGGAGAAAGTTTCTCAGTAGTGCTATGCCCAGACAATTTAGCGTTCAGGAAAAAGTGACCAACTTTACTTTTTTGATCGAATCTTGTTTCATAGAAAATTCATATACACTCTTAATGGTAAGAAAGTGAGTGCAAATAATGGCATGAAAGTATAAGGAAATTAAGTTTACGTAAACTAAGATTTCTGGATTTCGCATTTTTGGTGATTCCGTGAGCATCTTTCCACGAGCCGATTATAGATTAATCTGCAAAAATGAGCTACAGATTCTTTTGAGCTCCTCATAACAATAATTTCAATTTATAAAATTTCCTCTAATCTATAAGAATTTTATAAGACTTGCGTGGTAAATATAGATGGGGGCCGCCGAGAGGTTGCAGAGGCCCTGGGGCCAGACGGTAAGACGAGGCCCTTGTGAGCAAAGTGAGCAGAAAATTTTTGCGACCACACCCTTCAAATTAGTATAAAATGCATCTCAGAAAATTTCTTGCAGTCATTTCTTGCAATCGTTCAAAGTTTTTACTAATTTTAGGCATATTTTTGCTACACTTGATCAATTCCATTCTTAAATCGGAATTCATTACTTTATATGGCCACCAAGACCTTGAAGCCCTGTAGCAATTTGCCCCCCTTGCCCCCCCCCTCTTGGCGGCTCTGAGTATGGCTAAGTATGCAAAATACTGTAAACCCTTGAAGTTTCTCTAATTGGAAGGATTCTCTAATTGGCTCAAATATTAACTATCGCAAAACATCCAGACCTATCATCAGTGAAACTTGATATTTATTGGTTAAAAATAATCTTCCCGAAAAATCAATGCCCTTTTAGCGAATAGTTGTTCTAAGTGTAGTGTATATGTATTGTTGTAGTGTCTTTAGCTTTAGGAACGTCATGCGATGAGCACTGTATTCGGAACACTAAGATGGCTACTAGCTAGGCTCGTACCAGGCTTGAGGTATACTTCAGCTACAAAAACGCTATAGTAAGTTACGAGTCTGAAATGTTCAATCGATTTCATCTTTGAGAATTCCATTGGTTGGCGGCAACTTACAGCCGTTAGCTAGCTTCTTAAAGCAAGTTATTTGCAACTTTCTTTTGTAAGAACCAGTAAATTTAAGTTCAAATCTTCTCGAAAATCTGAGGCTGGATTGTTCTTAATTTGTTCTTAAGTTGTATGCGATTGCCATGTGGCTTGGCGTACACTTTACAGGAACGTCATGCGATGAGCACTGTATTCGGAACACTAAGATGGCTACTAGCTAGGCTCGTACCAGGCTTGAGGTATACTTCGGCTTATAGTAAGTTACGAGTCTGAACAATCGATTTCATCTTTGAGAATTCCATTGGTTGGCGGCAGCTAAATGGCTCACATGTGGAAATATATTTCGCAGTTTCTGGGGTTCTTTTTAGTTCAGGCTGGCTGTTCTTAATCTTTTCGAAAATCTGAGGCTGGATTGTTCTTAATTTGTTCTTAAATTAATAGGGTGTAAGCAGTGCGATTGCTAGCGTTTTCGTTCCAGGAAGGTGTTCAGGCTTCATTTGCTAACAAAGTGGTCTCCCGAACAAAATTCCTGACGGTTAAGACGATATACCCTGACGATTCACACGCAAACTCCCCCCACTCCAGTTTTCCTTTGGATTACTTTCATCTATCAGACTGATTTAAACTTTGAAAATCTCAGTAACCATATTTCACTGCTTTTCTTATTTTCATCGATAAATAAACATTCCAAGTAATTAAAAAGGCAAAAAGTGCGATTTGTGAAAGCAACCCTCCAATAACCTTTTCAAAAAATTTAAATTAAATTTTAATCAAAAGCACACATTGTTTCTCATAGTTTCCACCCCCTAATTTTTCCGGATTTCCCAAATACCGCCCTTAAGTTTTCCTTGAATAGCTTTTTAAGATCTCGGGTTTTGTTCCCACCTGATATTAATTCCTTTCTCCGATGGCTGCTACACTGTTTATATAATTTGCAGTCGATATTTGTGTTTTCTCGATCCCCTTAAGCCGGCTATGCACGACCAACATTTTTTCTAGATCAAACGCTGTTGAACGTTGTTGAGCTAAGATTCTAAACGATATAAATATTTGAATGATCTGTGACAATTTTTTCCAAGGTCCCTTTTCTGAATTATTTCATAAACTGCTTATTTACTAGCTGAACGATTGCAATAAATTGATAATATCACTGAAAGATAACTGATCTAGACACAAAAAATAATTTCTATATAGAATAACACCAAGTAAAACACTAAAAGCATATCTAAACTGTTTTTATAAAGAACAATTTCATTACTATTAAGAATCAAAATTACCATTAAGATCGATCGTCTTGTAATTGCAAGAAATTAAATGAATATGAATACATACCTAAAGTCTTTCATTGAGATCTATGATGTACAGATTTTCCTTAGTTTGATCAAAAAAGAATTTCATCATAACAGGAATCCTGGAACTGTTGCTGCGTCTACTATAGCCTCTAGTGGCAAAGCCCATTTATGACTGCGTTTGCAGAGAAATTGGAGTCGCGTTAAAGGAGACTCCGACCAACGATAGGAAATGCAGGCAGCTTTAATTCGGTTTTAGTATTTAAGAACATTGGTGATACAAGTATCTAACAAGTCAGTTCGTTTTAAAATAAAAAGCAGGCCAACCTGAATTATCAGCCTATTCCATCTTATAAGTCTAAACAAAGAAGCACATTTGGAGCATTTTTTGACTTCATCAGGTAAAAAGTATCAACCATTAGGTGATATAATCCTGTTTTAGCTGAACATGCTTACGTTATTCTCAAGGCTAAATGAAATAATATGCATTCAACTACATGAAAATCGAGTCACCTGATGCTCTCCTACAGGACCAGGAGCAAATCAATCAATGAAGTTAAATCTTGCTACTAACAATAAGTAAAATATGTTATTAAATTCATCTTAAGCACAAGTTATGGCATTTTAATACTAGATTTGCGTTAAGTAAAGCGACAAGGATAAGTAAAAAATAAAGTAAAGCGAACATGTGAATGAGTTTAAATTTGAAACTAATCTGGTGTTTGCTGGTCTTCTATTACGTCTCTGGCTGCTGACCATCTTTCTATAAAAAACCAAACAAAAATGTTTAGTCAAGGAAAATCATTGACGTTTCTCTCAATAGTGGCAGCTTTCAGCGCCTAGGCTTTACTGCATACTTAAAATGACATTGTCCAATCCATGACAGCAGCGCTGAAGCCGAAAAATTGCGGATTGTTAAATTACAGATAATGAAAACAAGATTGAATTTTATGATAATTATTACCATTCTAAAACTCTGTTTCAGTTTCTTCGTAATAGTTGATAAGGGTAGTTTCATGACTCTTTTCCCCTGGTGTTTTTTCTGCTCTTTCAACAAAGACTGGTAAATCTGCCCTTCCAGCTGGCTCTAAAAATTCACCAGATGTTCTTGCTACGTCGCCTAAATCGGTTGGCCCAGGTAAACACGTAACTGCCGAGAGATCACGAAGAGAGCTGGCTTTGAATGAGTCCTCTACAAACAATGGCTCTTGATCGTTCAGTGCAATGTCATCTTCGGGGCAGCGATACTTATCTCCAGAAACTGGATTTACCTGGGGATGGCCATTGCGTTTCATGCGGAAGTAAAGAGTTGCTGCAATGATTACGATCAATGCAAGAATGATTGCCAAAATAAGTAGCATAATTCGAGTGCTAGTCCAAGTGGAGTCTTCTTTAACATCAGGACACATTGGGAAGCCATCGTAAATGGAACGCAATCGACATGGCTGGGTCTCTATCAGGTCGTTACACAAAATAGCAAATACGATTTCTGAATGAGTTGAAATATCAAGATTCTCTGTTGCAGCAATATCTGAAATACATGCATGGAACAAAAATAAGGCTGTCTGTGGCAGATTGATAGAGCAATACTGTTGTAATACACCGGAATAAATCTTTTGATGGCAAATTTCAAAAGCAGCAGCTTCGATACTGCTTGTCCGAAAAACTAATAAATAGCTTGAGGGCAGTTCAAAAGAAACCGTAGAGGGCAAAACTTCTGGAACATTCCTTTTTGGCATCATAGTCATATTAAAGATTCTGGCAATAACAGTTTGGTTATGCGGTTCAAGGAGATATTTTGAGTTAGGTGCTAGAAGTACCGGGATATTTTCTCCGTAGGTCTGATCGAAATATCCGGCAAGCAGCAACCCTGATTTGGGGAAAACAACTCGTTGCTTAGATACATTTTGGATATCAATAGAAGATTTCGCGTAGGCCCAAATTCTAAACTCATCAACAGCACCAATAAAATCGTTTTCGAGAATCTGTCGTCCATTCTTCACATACTGTCCTATTACAAGTGTACCATTCCAAGAATAAGAAGCGCCAAGTTTGACGACGTAATCAGTTGTAATCTGCAGGCCCAGGCATTCGGAGCTAGCTTGCATTTGCAAACGACCATCATAAGACCGCCAAGAAACTGCAATATGGGTCCAAACAAGAGGACGAACTACGAAGCTACTTGCTAATGAGAACTCATCCCATTCGAAATAGACACGACCAGCATACTTCAAGGACAAGTATCTGTTTCCATCATGTTCTAGAGACAGTATGGTTTGCTTTGGTCCAATGGGTTCTTGGGTTTCATTACTGCAAGGGCTTTTCAAATCATATGTTGGTTTACTAGGATGTATCCATAAGTCGAATGTCCACTCATCTAGTACTTCATGTAAGGGTAGCAAGGTACCCTCAACTCGGTTGTGGCTGAAAAACAGCATGTATCCTGGACCTTTCTGTGTGTATCTGGATGCATTCGACAAGAGTGAATCTGATTGGTTCTTCCAGTAATGGCGCGTGGTGACCTCGTGTACAATATCGGAAATCGATATAGCTGAACTGTTCCCGAAAGAATTGACGTAAGAACCGTTCATAAATTTACTGCTAGGCTCTAGATTTTTGTTACTTTTAATCAAGGAAAACGAACATATTCCCGATGAAAATCCCTTCTTGAAGCTTTCATCGACTAGAACAGACATATGATCACTTTGTAATAAGACCCTCAAGAAGTAATTCTCTCCTGCACGGATCTCAGCCCTGTCCTGCTTGCTTCCAGTAAGACGCATAGTCGTATCCCTCAATATACTTTGCCAGTTTACGCTTGGCTTAACTTCAGAAAGACTCCCTTTCCAAAGGCCATGAACGGTGTGTATTCCACTTTTCCTTAACAAAATACGTAGGTAGCCATTGGCGAAAGTTACAGAAACATCCCCGAATTTGCCGGTAACATAAATTTCTGTGATACGTCGACAGCTGGAATTCAATCCACAAGATTTCATTGCTATAAAAACCTTTGTTTCCTCATTTCCAATAAGTATGTACATTCCCTGCAAATCTAAATCAAAAGACGTCCCATCAAGTGTTCTGAAATGCATAGTACCAAATGCAATACAAAGACGGCTATTCCTGTTTTTATTTTGAACCCGAGCTGACATTTCCTTCTCAGCTATGTCACATTCGACGCCCTTCCATCCAGGTTTGCATTCAGAACACGGAAGCTTCCAGGTGTCATTTACATACTCAGAAATCCAATTCCCATGACAGCTACACGTTCCATTGTCCTTGTCACAAACACCACGGTTATTGCAAGTATTCAAGATGCCCCCTGGACAAAGAAAAGAACAATTTGTGCCCCAGTATCCTTGCTCACAAATGCACATACTCTTGTCAACTGACCATGTTCCATATACACAGACATGGCTACAGTTGATGCCTACCAGATATAATTGAGTGCTGGGCTGAACCATACTACATAAGGCTTGCAAAAAGTCCATATCTATTTGCAACATAGTTTTACAGTGTCTGCCGAATGACGCAACTGCAAAAATCCCAGCATACGGATCGCCAGTCTTTGCAATATCAGTTATGCACAGTTCGTAGAAATAAGACAATATACCATCATGCAGCTCTTTACATTGAGAATACATTGGTCCTGCATACAGCAATTTTTGACATCTGACAGCAGCTTGATCCATTAGAGATTGGTTGCTTGATACCTTGACTTCTATTTGTTCATCAATATCTAAGTCAGAATATTGAGGTGATCCTGGGTACCATTGTTGGTATCTGAATTCCAATGATGATACTTCGTCCTTGGCAAAGTGATTAGACAGATTATCAAACTTGAATAGATGCATCAGATCTTGCTTATATGATATAGAGGTGGGATTGATTTTTGTGTTCTTATTTATTAGGGATGGGTTAGATCTTCTTGACCAGATTCTCACTTCATCAACCTCAGCATCAAAAGTGCTATTTGGAATCTCTGTTATGTTATCAAAAGACGGGATCCACTGTCCGATAGACAATCTGCCTCCTGAGGTAAAGACATCAAGTTTTGTTTTGAAAGCTCGTGTTTCTATCTGGTTGCCAGCCTTGGTCAAATACAGGGTAACCAAACGAATGCTTCTTCTGTACACAATTGTTAGCTGATTCCAAATACCTGGAAAAATATAGAAAATGTGCCGTAGCTAAGTTCAATAGGCGAGACTAAAAAACAGCGGATCTGCTCTACGTCATTGAGTTTATAGAAAATATCAAATGTTTTAGATCAATTCAGTGTGTCCGGAACCTTGACATACTGCATAACTTTAAACTGCTTTATCAAAAAAATATAACATTTCCTGCAATTGTATGTTGTTATTCACTTACCAATGTCAGTAAAGATTCCTGTATGGTAAATCTCATTGCCAATAAACATCCGCATCTCCTGCTCATTACTTATTGCAAAAATGTGTTTGCTTAGGTAAGACATTAGCGTCCCTCCATGGATTTTAGACTTAATGGACAATTCCAATGTCAATACTGGACTTTCAATGGTGTTTGTAATCAACGTTGAAATCATTCCCGTATCCTTCAAGTACACATTGTACAAACTGTGATAAATCTTGAAATTTTCTCTATAGGTTTTGAACATCTTATAGTCAACGATGGAGGCTGAAGCTGCAACGACGTAGTTGTTTTGACGTCTTGATACTAAATCGGATATTGGCTCCCTAGCAGCGTCGCAGCTTCCTAACAGTCCTGAAGCGCCTTTGCAAATTTCTTTTGAAAGTTTGAAAATAATTTCTAGCGACTGACGAATGGCAATTGTTATTTCGAATTTACGATCGTAAATCAGCTCGTAAATGTTACGATCCCTCCTAATCATTCTTGCGAAAGTTGAGATGAAAGTCACATGATCCACTTCCTTCGTTTTACCATTGATGATTAGGATTGGTGCAATGATACTGAGGTGACTGGTGTTGATCAAATAAGGTGCACGAACAACGACTTTTAGGTCCTTATACCGAAGGCTGAGGAACGTCAAGCAACGGCTGTGGTAAATGCCTGACAATGTACAAGGCGAAAGTTTCACAGTTGCTAGAAATTTCCGATCATGATTTTGGGCAAGAATAATCTCCTCTGTAACGCGAATGTCGAAAGAGTACCCATTAAAAGTTGTTAAAAATCCGCTTGATGTTAAGAACGAAATGGCAAATAGCTGGTGCTTGTAAAGCCCAAAAGGTTCGATAACAACATCACAAGACAAGCCGGTCCAATTGGTGCCGCAAGATGAGCAATTGACATTTCCATTCCAATTTGCACTGCATAAACAATAACCATCCGTTGTGGCACACCTGCCATTCCCTGAACAGGCGTTTAGTGCGCCACCAGGGCATTGTCTTGAACAGTTTGCTCCCCAATAGCCTTCATCACACAAACAATGGCTGGTATTTCTTGGATCTGGCTTTCCAAACACACACGTGCGGTTACATTTGCCTCCAATCCATATCGGTAAAGAAGCTGGTGCAAAGCGATTGCAAAGCTCCTTCGCAGGCCACAATGTCAGACCCAGTGTATCCTTACAAATGTCTGCAAACATCACCACAGAATCAACAGAGAAAGATGCATCCTTCAAAGTGACGTCTTCAACGCAAATTGAATAGAAGTATGCCAATAAAGATGAGAGGTTGTGACACTGGGCATTTAATTCCCCTTCATAAAATAAAGACTTGCAATGCTGTTCAAGAGCAGTGAGATTTAATTTGCCTTGTGGCGATAACGGTAGCGCGTCTATGATACTGTCCTTAATTGTTGCACTTGATAAAACACGAACTGGTCTTTGCCAAAGGACGCTAGGTGTGTACAAGCTTTCGTTCTCGTACACTAAGTTCCGCAAAATATCGCCACCAAGCTCATTAAATTTCCAAAGTGCTGTCAAGTTTGGATAGGATTTGAGGACGTTCATCTTGAAATTCTGTTGTATAGTGAGAGGGTCAAATGTACGATTCCAGACACGAATTTCATCCATAAAAAATTTTCCCGTCAAATTAATCCCGTTCGGCCTTTTCACTGATGGAAGCCATTGTCCTATAGTCAAAATACCACAGGCATAAAACGGGTCTGTATATAAAGCAAAGGTGCGTCGTTCCATTGAGCTGTTGTGTTTGTTCTCAAAAAACACATAAATTTCGAAGCGTTTTAGACTAGACCACCAGATCATTGTCACATGATGCCAAGTGTTGTTGACAACTTTGATGTTTGAGTCAAATGCAATTCTGTCGATGACGATTTTAAAAGTATCTTGAATATAAACTGCAAATGTTGTTGTTAATGAATATGACAAAAGCATACATCGGGTGTTTAATGGTTTCACAAGAAACTCGATTGAGTAATCTCCTCTCGTTCTGAATGCGTTGCATAAAGGATTAGATACTGCACCAGTGTTATCAAACAACAACGCATATTCAGCAGAAGTGAAGGAATTCATATCAATCACGGATTCTACACTAGCCTTCGGTATGTGCCATCTTCGGTAAAGTGCCTCAGCTGCTTCCTTTGCAGATGATATCGAAGTTTCGTTGTAGCATGTCATCAGAATCCCTCTGTCATGTGTGCAACCTCCACTGCGATTAGCCTCGATCGCGATGCTCAGTGAGTTTCGAAATACTCTTACAACTGCAAAATGCTGACTTGAAATTTCAATTAGAATTTCGTTCTTTGTTGCCAACTTGATGGTTGCGGTGTAGCTAGGATTAGTCAAAACTACTGGAAGGCTGCTCAGTTTTTTAGTCCTGTTGTTTATCAGAGTAACTGCTTCGTGTGTTTCCGGGGTGGGAGCTCTTATTGAAATTCTGTCATGCATAATCTTAAAGAATATGGCAGACACACAGATTTTGTGACTGTAGCATGATGTCTGGATACATTGGATATCAACAAGCAATTTTTTATCGCTGTATATTTGAAACATCCCTAAATGGTTGAACCTAAAGGCATTCTTTGAAAAGAGAACAACAGAAGCATCAAATAAATAGCTTTTTGGCGACGCATCTATTTGTAGGAAACTCGCTTCGATCTTAGCAACTCTACACTCTTTTCCTATCCACCCTTTCGTACAAGTTCCACATTTTGCATCACCATCCCAGTTAATAGAGCAATAACATTTTCCAGTTTTTAATACGCAAACGCCGTTGTCACTACAAGGTCTCAATGCTCCACCTGGGCAAATGTCGCTACAATTGGCACCCCAAAACCCTTTGGCACATAAACATTTTTTCTGCGGAGTCTCTATTCCGTAAACACAATCCTCGTTACAATGGAATCTCATTTTCTCGGGAAGATCAGCTAGGTTGAAAATGCGACATAAATGTTTGGCAGGCCATATAGTTAGATTGGTAATTGCCTTGCAGTAATCGGCGAATGAAACAATACTTTGCAAACCAAGATGCAGGTCTTCCCCTTGCACTATCAACTCTCTGCAAAGACGATAAAAGAACGAAGATACTCCTTGTCCCATCCAAGTGCATTGCCTGCCTAGCTTTCCGCTAAGAGTATATCTTTGACAAAATTCATCAGCCTTCCAAATCCATTCCAAATTCACTTCTCTATTCTTGGTTTCTGCGAGCTGCTTCTTTAGGGTAACACTGGACGGCTCTTTAGTTGGTCTCATCCATGGTTTTTTCACCAGCAAAATCCGTTTCTTTGTTACTTTATCAATTACGTGACCTGCCTCAAAATTATCAAAATCAATGGCTACAGTCAAAAACCAGGAGTCATTGCGAAGTTTCCTCTTCCACAACTGCCAAATAACAGCTGGGCTAAATTCTCTCTCCCAAACTCTGAACTGCTCAATCAAGCCTATGAATGTGGTATTTGGTCGTACAAAGCTGTCATTAAAAGCAGGTTGCCATTGCCCAATTCCGAAGATTCCACCAGAACTGAAAACATTAATTTTGGTCCCAACATGTAATTTTTGCCAACGTATCGATCCATTTCGATCAAAAATAAAAACTGTAAAGTTCCCTGTTTCTTTGTCCCATTGTAAGACAATCTGATTCCAGCTTTTGGATTCAAGATTTAGCTTCGTTTTGTAAATATGATCACCGATCCAGATCTGCAAATTTAAGCGCACAGTCACTAGCAGAAAAGTTACTTCACTGCCATATGATAAGATCACGCCGTTGTTTTCCAAGAAAATCATGAAATCAATGGTCAAAAATTTACTATTGATATACGAAGGATTCAAAAACACCAAGGAAGAAGAGTTGAATCTCAATGCAAAACCCGCGTTAGCTTCTCTGTATTCTCTGATACTACTGAATTCATAGATGAAGCTGCTTTCACACAGCTCTATTTTGTGCCTGTCAATGAACTGGTTGATGTATGTTTCATTGAGGCTTGGAGCCTGGGCCGTATTATTAGTTGCAAATTGCCTTGTTGAGCAATTCCTGTCACTAGCTTTTTGTCCAAGAATTTCTTTGAGGTTTTTGCTGCCACAATTTCCCAGTAATCCATAAGACTGCCTACAAACTTGATGAGGCACGGCTATAATCACATCAAGGTACGCTCCAATAACAGTTATGTCGTAGCTGGTATAAGCAACTTTAATGGTGTAAATCATTACTGATCTTCGCAAAATTTCAACTTTGTGTGAATGTATGTATCTAAGATCCGTGTAGATGTCAACAAATCGTCCGTTCAGCCAAATAATAATCTTGTCAGATCCATGAAAGGGTGCATGAACTACCATCGTTAAGACCGAAGACTTGATAACTAAGGAATTCAAACAAGGTGCTGCGTCATAACATGGGACGAATCTTCCATACACGGCTATATCAAACAATGATGAGAACACAAGTCTATATTCACCAACAATTCTCAGCACTATACCATAACCACCAAATATGATGATGTGTCCCTTCAAAGATATGACTGAGTAGTTTGACAATGCAGTTGTCTTATTTACTGATGATACAGAGCAGTCATCACCTATCATTCCAGAAGTACACTCGGAGCAAATGCTATTGCCCATCCAGTTTGACTGACAGGTGCATTTTCCTGTTTTCAAGTCACAAATTCCGTGGTTCGAGCAGGGTCTGCTGAACCCACCATCACAAGTTTCATTACAAGCAGTACCCCAGTATCCACTGCGGCAAACACAAACCTCTGAATTACTGTGTGAACGACTCCCATGAACGCATTTAACAGTGCAGTTCTCTCCAATCCAACCGGGTACTTTCACATCAAGAAAAATGTTACACAGTCGTCTTGCAGGCCAGTCATCTAGGGACATGGTTTCCTGGCAAACATCGGCATACTCAGCAATAACACTTACAGCTGCCGACATCTTCTGAGACTTCAAAGCAACAGCAATACAATTGGAAACAAAGAACTGTTTTGTCTCATTAAGAATGCTCTTGCAGACAAGACCGACATGCCCATTCAGGATGATGTCTTCACAAAATCTTTGCGCTGATACTCGTAACGGTGTGTCATCGACAAATCCGACATTTCTTATTGGTGTAGATATTGGAGCTGTAGAAACTCTCCAATTGGGTTGTCCCATGGGGTATTGGGGAAACAGCAAGTCATTTTGTGCAATAAGGTTCTTTGTAATCAGCCCTTCGCCTTCGTCCAGTTTCCAAGCAGCAACTAACCCAGGCACACGCCTGTTCAAATTTGAAAATATTCTTTGTCTCACCATCGGGAAATCAAAAAACATTTCCCACACTCGTACTTCATCAATTTCACCAACAAATGTTCTGAATGGCGGCAAACCTTTCCCATTCAAGGAAGGCGTCCAGCTTCCTAAAGATATCACGCCACCATTAACGAATGGAAATTCCTTTAACTTAAATGATCGGTAGTACACTTTCAATTTTTCTACCGCAAGGTACACATCTATCCTTTCACGCACTTTGCTCAGCGTAACAAATACATGACTCCAAATGTCTACAGGCGTTTTTAGACCAGTGTCGTATACATCATTACCGATTACAATCTTCAATGTGATGAAATTGCTAATATACACAGTAGTAAGGGCAGCATAGGTAAAGATTGGTCCACCACAAATATGCGGCTCGCAACTTTTGATTAGAAAATCGACGGTGACATAGTTTCCAGAAAATATATGCAGTTCTTTGGAGTACAGAGTTGCTTGGCTGAAAAACAGCGCAAACTTTGCAAAGGTAAATGGAAGTTGGTTCAAGACAGGTTTAAAAAAAGTTGAATCGGATTTAGACCCTTGTAGGCAAGATCCACAAATACCATTAAAGGACTTGCAGGTTGGTGAGTGGGACTCCACTTTAATCTCATAGTACAGCGATCTTGTAGAAACGTCCACAGTCAGTCTGTCTGAAATCACGATACGATATGATCTTCGTGAAACTGTGTGAATTGAAAATCCTGAAGATACTTTGTAAAACGAACGCAATTCTAGGTCAACTTGTTTCCCATTGACTGACACCTGCGACTCTGGCTTGGATGATGTTCTGCGCAACGTCACATTTTTCATTCTATGGCGAAGAGATACAGAGACAGGGCAAAACGAGTCTTGTAAACATGGTACCGTCTCAACGAACAAATGTTCTACTGTGCTATTGACAACTGCATACGTCCCACCTCCCACCAGCATGTGTTGCTCGTCATTAAAACTAATAAACTGTCCGTAAGAACGTAGCAAGCACCGTATTCGAGTCGAATTTTTAGTAGGAACTAAGGCATATGAACAATCTTGCCCCTTCCAACCCGCAGTACACTTGCTGCAATTCGAATTTCCCCTCCAGTTATGACTGCACACGCATTTCCCTGTCCCTTGTAAACAAACTCCGTTATTGGCACAAGGATTACTCGCGCCCCCAGGACATTCTTTTGTACAGTTCATGCCCCAATAGCCTTTCAAACATAAACACTTTCCATTAACAATGTCACCATAAACACATCTCTTCGTGCAGTTTTCGCCAAAATTTTCACCAATGCGTTTATTTGCAGTTAATTCACACAGCATTAATGCCGGGTTTGTGTCCAGCTCCAATGAATCCATGCAGGCTGATGAGTAGGCCAAAAGAACTTCGTCAGCAGCATCAGTTGTATTCTCCACCAAGACCTTTTCCACGCATGCTTGGTAGTAAACCGAGGTCAAATTATTCATAACCGAAACACAGGTTTCTTGCAGCATTTTGTTGTAAAGAAGTTCTTTGCACCTGTTCTCAGCAATGGGAATGAACGTATTCCATTCCCGCTCGCTTTTACTTCCCTGGGCATGTAACATGTAATCAGCAGTTGTCCATATCGGCTGTACCCAGCCACTGGGCGGCATTTTCATGTTATTAACTCCAAAGGTGTCATGAACGACCAGACCAGTTCCTTCATCCATATTCCATGCTGCTTTCAATCCAGGCGTTCCGTCACTAAGGTCTTGTCTCCAACTTTCTTCTATAAAAAGACTATCCAATCGAATGTTCCATATTTTGATGTCATCAATTAGACCAAACAACAAGGGATACCTCAGTGATACATGAGACTTTGGTGATACATGTGACAACCCTAAACCCATGGAAATGTCACCATTGAACCATCCAGTACCAACGACGTAAATGGACGACTGAGCTAAGCCAATGTCAGATTTTGTGAACAGCTGTAAAACTCCAGTCATTTTGTGATAAACTAAAGTTAGCTGCGTCCACATAAAAGCAAGAATTTCAAGTTTGCTATCAATTTCAAGGTTGTCGCGCAGGATCTTTACGGTACCTTCAAGATTAATGGAAAAGGTAGTGTTGGATGTGAATGACAAAATTGTTCCTGCTTGAATCGGATTTGTAGTTTTGACCATCAATTGAAAGCTGATGTAGTCCCCATTGAAAACTTCTAAAAGTGGGGAAGTGATAATTCCAGTTCTATTGAAAAACAAACAGGTCTGGGCTTTCGTTTGATGCACATTTCCAATTAAGCGCAAGGTATTCGTGAAAAGACTTTCATTAGCAGATACTTCCAAGGACTTGATGAACAACGCCAATTCTTCGGCAGTCGTGTTTGCATTTGGGTAATATGATGGCTTTGAGGTATTGCAATGACTGATGGCAGGATCGCAAGTTGATTCAGATGAGCAGTTGGCAAAAAGGCCTAATGATTCCCGGCAAAGAGACTCGTGCAAGGCCAATGAGAGTGATAATGCCCTAGAATTATTATAGACCGATATCTGAAAGCCATCAGAAGCCTTGATAACAAATTGATTGAAGGACTTTCTATAAAACCTGTAGCCGTCTACCAAGTATCGAGTTTCTTGCACGGAAATTCTTTTGTCGTTCACTGTAACAGTTACGCTGCCGGACAGCCCCGCATGAATGACAACGATGGTTGTATTCAAACGCAATGCAACGCAACCGAGCATGAACGATTCATATCTTTGAACATATCGCAGCTGGAGTTGCAACTTTCTATTGCTTGAATGTAATGCACTAAATTCACCATATTGTTGTATTTTAAAGACAACACGGTCAAAAGTCATCAAAAAATTGTTGGCAAAAACCTTTGCATGTTTGATTTGTCGATTATCTCGTCCTGGAATAAGACTTAAGCACTCTCGTCCATAGTATCCCTGCGTGCAGGACGAACAGTTAGAATTGCCCATCCAATTCCAATCACAATGACAATTACCTGATTCTCCTAAACAAAACCCATGGCCGTGACAGGGCCTCAGAACGCCACCTGGACACGTATTAGTGCATTCTTCGCCCCAATAACCATGCTTACACTTGCAACTGCCGTTCACGACTTTGCCAAACAAACAAACAACTGAGCAGTTCACACCGCCGTACTCTATACCAGGGTTGTATCTCAATTTCATTGTGAAATTAGCACACATTGATTTTGCTGGCCATTCGGCGAGCTGTAGTGCTGTTTGGCAATTATCAGCAAAAGCTACTGCTGCCTTAAATCCAACATCTAACGACCTTCCTTTTGCAATGAGTCGTAGACACATCATGAAAAAGAATCTGCGAAAAAAAGAATCATGAAATGATAAGAAAAGATACACTTGATATTTCTCGAGAAAAAAAATTATCTTGGTAAAAAAAAGTTTGCATGAATGGATAAAAATGAAAGTAACTGAATCAAACGAAAAGAACTTGAAGAAAACTGAATGCCGTAGAAGTGAATTTAACCTGCATAATATAGCAGACAGCAGCTTCAAAAGATATAAAAATCGGGAAGTGTTCATACCAAATATATAAAAGGGATTACTTTTAGACATATTTCTTCAACATTAGTTGTTTCTTACCCAATCCTTGGTTTTCCAAGTTTGACACAGTTCCGGGATAAATCAGACCCGAACATCAACCAATTGCAGAGTTCCTTTGCTTTTTTCTCAAAAACTTTTGATGGAAATTCCAAATTTTCAAACTGGATCGATGATCCCTTGCTTACTGTCGATCTAATCCACTTTGGAGCTTTCGAATCAGCGGGAAAATACAAATCAATTTTAGACACTGGATCATAAACAACATTCCCAGATCCTTCATTGAAGTCCCAACTGCTCACTAGATCTGGGTCATTTAAGTCAATTTGACTGTAAAACAAGGCCCTAACTTCAAGATAGCTATATAGTCTCTGCCAGATACGAACAGTGTCGATGGTGCCCGAATAGCTACTGGCAGGCAAAAAGTGTTTCGTCTCTTTGCTTGAAATCCATTGGCCAATGCTTAGTACACCGAAACGCCCAAGTAGAACCGTATTGTATGGCAGTTGTAGTCGGTAAAACCAAGTCAGTCCGGCGGCATTAGTGAAATATATGACCATTTTCCTTGTTATATACTCATACACTATACTAACTTGATTTGTTAAGTTAACATTTACAACGAATCCTGTGTCATGAATGGCCGTTGAAACAACTACATGAAGAGTTTTCCTTACGATGATGGCAAAGGAATCGTCCTTGCTGAAGCAAATCAGAGTTGAATTCTGCAGAGCTCGCGAATCAGGTGTAAAGCGAATGTCAATGCTCAAGTTTTTATTCATATAAACATCGGTTAGAACATTCGTTGATAGTCCTACACCAGAAAAGACGAATCTGGATTTATTAGTCAAAGATTTGTCTTTTGAAAGAACAAGATTCCTATGACTGACCATGATTCTATTGGCAAAGACTGCATACTTATTTGTGTAGTTGCTATCAATGTCCGCATGACAAGATCCACATATTGACTGAGACCCACGACACAGCCCGTCCTCGACCTTCACTTGAATCGATAGCTCACCAAGCATTAGCCGAATATTAATTTCCATCAACGCTATGAGCGATAGTTTGACCCTATTGCTGCTCTCCAGATAAATTGATATCCCATCAATACGTTTCAACCGGGTAGCTAAAGATGTTTGAACATCGTTTACATAGATTTCAGGTTCCAATTTACCATTCAAGCTGGCAAAAACTTTTATTGTGTTACTTTTAACTTGCAAAGACAGTGCTGTTGCACATAATATCAAATCGCTGTTACACCTCTCTTGAAGAACATTTATTGTCACATTTCTTTCCTTCATTTTCAGCAAGTGAAATTCACCAGTATTCAAAACTCGTCTAGAAGTCCCGTTGAGGGTCACAACATTGCCCCCTGGCATAAAAGCGCATGACATGTAATTTTCATCAGCGTTGACAATATCACAAAACTCCCCGCTCCATCCTTTCTTGCACGTTGAACAGTTCGAGTCTCCGTTCCAGTTTGCCTCACATTCACAAGTTCCAGTTCTTTTGTCACAAGCTCCATTTCTGCTGCACGGGTTCGCTGCTCCGCCTGGACACTCTTCTGTGCAGTTCTTTCCCCAAAATCCTGAATCACAAACACATTGGCTTCTGTTATCAAGCTTAGCATGTCCGAAAATGCATGGCATCTCGCAATAATCTCCTATCCAATACGGAAATCTTTGTCCACTAAAGATGGTACATAGAGGTCTGGCAGGCCAGTAAGACAAACTAAGCAGAACCTGACACTGATCTGCAAAATTGACAACAGATAGAACAGCAAGGCTCTTGTTATTTTTGTTTGAAGTAACGTCTCTGATACAGCTTGAAAATGATAAATCTCTAAGACTGTCAACACCTGGACAATTTCTGAGCAATGGTCCACTGTAGAACAAAGACTTGCAAAATCGTGCTACAATTGATAAGTCTCTACTTACAATATTAGGAGGACGAACCAGAGATTGGATAACGGATTCAAGTTTGATGCTAGACATTACCCATTGCGGCCTTTCTGCAAATTTCCACGGCAAATACAGATGCTCATTTGTTATCAAATTTTCCGCAATGTGACCGTTTCCTTCATTGAACTTCCATAAGCCCGTTAACGATTGGTACGAGCTAATCACATTCAATTTGAAATTCTGCTGAATTGTAACTGCATCGAAAACTTTATTCCATATTCTTATTTCATCTAAAGTAAAGATGGCTGCACCAGAGACAGGCGGAGGCAGCATCGCATATGATGGCAACCAGTTGCCAAGGGACAGAAAACCACAACGAGAAATGAGCTTGAATGGAATATAAAACGTACGCCGCTGCACAGGATTGTCGTTTTTCTTTATAAAGACCTCTAAGCGATATAGTTGCTGGTTCCAAACTATGGCAATATAAAACCAGTGACCAAGAGCAATGTTTATACCAGTATCAAACACACGAGTGTCGACGTTCAGTTTAAATGTCTTTTTCATGAAGAGGCCTATGACAGTTCCCTTTGCGTACGACAGCAGCACGCCATTGTTGGTATATGGTTTAAGCAGCAGCTCAACAGTCAGATCGCTATTTTCCACAACAGACTTGCACAGCGTTGAGGTAACGGCCATAGTATTATTGAAGTACAATGCATACTCTCCTTCTTTATGTTCATTGTTTGGTATTATCGAAGTAGGTATATCTGAAATTTTCTCAGAAAGAGCGAACTGCCTGTAAAGATCCTTTGCAACCATAGCTGAGGTGGTGTTCCGTGCATTAATAGCGCAATATGCCATCATTCCTTGGAGTGAGTTGCAGCTTAGGCCTGTCAAGCCAACAGACAGTGAAATTTCTTGCTCAAAAAATCGTATCCGAATGCTAAAGCTTTCTCTGATTCTAACTGAGATTTCCAAAGATGCAAGGTACTGGACATCCATTGAGCTGTTGCTACCTTTAATTGTAAATAAAGCACTTGAAAGAGAAATTAAATGATTATCAAGAAATACTTTAAGCGGGCTATTGTTCAGCGCTACAGTCAATACTAAAACCCTTGATTCTAACTTTATTGCAACAGCCTTTATGCACATCTTGAACTGCTGGCATGGCATTTGAAATACCTCAATACTACTGTGCATGCTTGTATGTTTTAGCAAAAGAAACCTTCCAGTGTAGCTAAATTCGATAGTTGCTCCACCAAATAGTCCGAGAATTCCACCAGAAACAAAGAACTGTCTTGTGTAGCTTATGTTCGATATGAGTGCAAGCGAGCAATCTGATCCAGACCAGCCAACACTGCAACTGCCACAGTCTGTAGAGCCATTCCAGTTAACATAACATTCACAATATCCGCTTTCTTGATTGCATTGACCGTTGTTGTTGCATGGATTCAACGCACCACCTGGACATATAAAGCTACAGTTAGATCCCCAATATCCTTTGAAACACTCACATGTACCATTACCTGATTCTGCCCCGTACAAACAGACCTTGTTGCATTTATCATACATATACATTGGCATTTGCGACTTAGCAAACTGTCTGCAGAGACCATGTGCTGGCCAAACTGTAAGATTCAATGCGTACATACAGTAATCGGCATACATTACGATGATCTTGAGTCCCTCTGCTACTTTTCTTGTCTCTAAGACAATTTCATAACAAGATTTAAGGTATGATGTTATCCGTCCTTTTCCTACTCCGTGGCATAACCGCGAAAGAGTGTCGGATTTAATCAACTTTTCGCAGGTACTTAGAGTTGTTACAGACTCTCTAGTATTTCTTTCAATTTCCTCTCTTGTTCTGGTGCGCGGCTGTTTTGTCAATACAAGATTAGAAAACACCCAATCTGGTCTTTTCCAGGGGCTTTCCACGAGATTCTGAATATGACCTGAGCGTTTGTCTATAAACTTTGATCCTTCACCTTCATTTAGCTCAAAAAGGAATAAAAGACCGTCTGAGTCAATTTTCACTTTCCTTGATTTCAGCTGCCAAATCAAGGCCGGACTGAACAGCCGTGACCAGATCTTAAGTTCATCTATATATCCAAGGAAGGTTCCATTTGGATGGAGGTTACTTTCGTTCATTGCTGGCTGCCATTGTCCAAATGCTAGTATGCTCGATTTTGTGAACAACTCTGCATTAGCAACTATCTCACCCCGGGCTAAAGTTCCGTTAACGTAAATAACAGAAACACTTAGCAGGCGTTGGTTTCTGTCCCATTGCAAAATTATCTGATTCCATGCGTTCATTTCAATGCCAAGGGTTAGACTATACTTGATATTGTTGACTGCAACGTAAATTGTGCTGTCTTCTACTGCCAACAAGAACATAGTTTCATATCCGCAGGATAATATTGTCCCTTGCTTCACTACGTTAACCATGAAATCAATGGTTAAGAAGTCACTCATCCCAATTGAAGTACAGTTCATAACAGTTAAAGCTGTTCCATTTATCCACAAAGCATATCCAGCGTTCCCTTCTCTGAACTCAACTATTCCATTATATACAAAAACAAATAAACTGTCACATTCCTTCAATACAAACTGTGTTAGGTATTGGCCTAGCCCAATGCTGGTCACCAACTCAAGGCCAATTGGCTTGCCAGTGATTACCGTCTCTTTGGTGAAATTTCCCGCCATGCAGTTTCCAAAGGTGACATGACGTCCAAAAACTTCTTCTCTTGACTGGCCGCAGTGGCCCAAAAGGCCTACAGTTGTACGGCAGACATCACTGTTGATGTTGATCTGCAAAGTCATGTATTTTCCAGATATAGTAAAAGTCACCAGTCCGAGCGGCATTTTCAATTCGAATGTCATCCTCAGCTTTTGAGATAAAGTGAAGCCAAATTCCTCATGCAAGACAGGTTGCTGATAAATGTCACGCATTTTGCCATTCAGCCAAATTAACAGGTTTCCTGAATTAGTAAGCGGTGCTCTGATAACTACGTGATGATTTTTTACTTTGGCAGAGACTGCGACAAGACATACAGAGTCACTAAAGCATGGGATGAATCGAGCGTGAAGAGAAACCTTGAACTTTGACGAAAACAACAAGATGTATTCTCCTCTCTTTCTTAGCGTGAATCCGATTTGCCCAAACATTACAACTGCACCTTGAAAACCAACCTGTGCAATATTTGCACTGATATTGACGGCGAGTCCAACATCGACAAGGTCACAGTCTTTACCTGCGAGGCCAACGGAACAACGCGAGCAGTTCGAATCTCCCTGCCAACTAGGCTCACAGAAACAATTACCTAGCTCAACATCACATATGCCATGGTCAGAGCAGGGATGTAAAAATCCTCCAGGGCAGGTTTCGTTGCAAGACGTACCCCAGAAGCCAAAATCACAAACGCATCGGTTGGCGTCAGATTCATCCTTACTTCCATGGACACATTGCATGGAACAGTCATCTCCGATCCAATTTGGAAAGCGTCTGCCAGAAAACCTGTTACATAAAAGTTGTGCTGGCCATTTTTTTAGCTTTAAAATAGCCTGACAATGATCGGCATAGTGAATTGCTGTTGACAGTGCTGAAGAAACTTGCCTTGTTCTTATTATAACACTTAGACACTGCTTCAAATAAAATTGTTTTTCGTCCTCGTTAATCAGGCTGCAGGCAAGGCCCATTGGCCCTTTGAGTAACACATCTGTACAAAATATTAAGCCTTTTTTCCTAATACTTGAATCGTCTACAGCTCCTCTACTACTTGGATGTAACAACGGAGCATCGGAAAATTTCCAGATCGGTTTCTTCCATGGATATAAAGGCAGTCTCAGTCTGATGCCATTAACCAAATCGAAGGTAAAATTACCTGCCTCTTCATCAAACTTCCACGCAGCTGCCAATTGTGGAATTCTGAATGATGGATTAAAAAATGCATACTTTTTAATGGAAGCAAAGTCAAATTGGCGACTCCAAAGCCTCAGTTCATCAATTTCTCCTTTAAAAGAATCTTCTGGTTGCAGGCTTGTTTTCTTTTGCGATGGCATCCAACTGCCTACAGCTAGTATTCCTCCATTCGCAATTGGATATGAGCGGAGTTTGAATGTTCTATACGACACAACGAATGAACTTGAAATTACATAAACGTCCATCTTCAAGTCAATCTCTGATAATGAAACAAACACTTGGCTCCATTTGTCTTTTTCAGTACTTAGTCCAGTGTCGTAAATTTCTGACCCAATATAAATCCTAATTGAGATGTAATTGCTGATACTGAACGAGACTTTGCTCGAATACGTCACTATTGGTCCACCACAAACAACTGGAGCACAAGATTTTACCAAGAAATCAAATGTTATTGATGGGCCTCCAATGAAAAAAAGCTTCTCCGAGTAGATTGTTGCTTCTTCAAAATAAAGACTGTGCAAGGCATAGTTTGTAAAACGAACTGTACCAAATGGTTTGAACCTTGTTTCGGATAAATCTGGGGTGGATATACACGCTCCACAGACTCCTGAATAGTAGACGCACCTAAGGTTCAGTGAAATTAAACGAACGTTAAGGAAATTCTTTACCAATTTCACTTGCAAGCTTATTGAATCTCTAACTTGTATTCTGTAAGTCGCTTGATCTGTCATCAGTATGCTCCATGTTCCGTTTATTACCATTCCTTCTGGTTTTAAGTCAGTTATGATAGCGCTACCAACCTTAAGTGTCAGCTTCTTTTCTTTCAGTAATCCAAAGGCTATCATCAAATCATTTTCTTGTATGTAAACATAATTGACACAAAGCGACTGTTTGTAACAGAATACATGATCCACATAAACTGTCATGTTGTTATCATTCATTAAAATATATCGCCCGGCTTTGCTAATGTCAAATCGTAACCTATCAAAAGCAAAGTACTCTCCTGTTTCATCCACAACGCAAAACGGATTGATATAAGCTGGCGCCTTTTCAACGACATATTTGCAATTGCTGCCAAACCAACCATTTGAGCACTTGTCACATGCGTAACTTCCGTTGAAATTAGCATCACAAAGACATGAACCAGTTTTGACATCGCAAATTCCATTTCCATGGCAGGGATCGGTAGCACCCCCAGGACACGTTTTGTCACAGCGTACTCCCCAATACCCTCGATCACAACTGCAGGACTCATTGAGCTTATTAACCGTCCCATATATACACCTTTTACTACAATTTTTCCCATACCAATTACTGAAATGCCCTCCAGGCAACATGTTGCACAAAACCCTTCCTGGATCTTCAAATAAGTTTGCAACGGTTTTGCATTCAACTGAATAGGCCAATAATGTCTCGTGTAGTACATCATCAGCTTGTGACGATGTGAATTCCTCTACACACGAGGCCAAATAGAAACCTACTCCCTCTCCCACAATGCTCAAACAGCTTTTGTTCATCGTTTCAGAGTAGATGACACCTGAACAGTGGCTCTGTGCCGCTGCTCGCCTCTCTGATAGTTTCGCTGCACTTGTGTAAACAGTCGAGGCAGAGGTTTGATAATCAGCAGCAACCCACTGGAGACTAAGGGAATCCTTTTCTGTCAAGAAAATGTCATTCTGACCAATTCCATCTTTCACCGTCGAGCCCGATGCTTCGTTAAACTTCCAAATAGCTGCTAGCTTGCTTTCTGATTCACTTATATCTTTTCCCCACAATGCCTGTATTGTGATAGCATCAAGCCTTTTCGTCCAGATTCGAACATCATCTACCCAGCCGACAAAATTTGAAAGTCTTAAATCTACAGGAGAACCAAGTGACGCAATCCATAGACCAATGCCAAGTCTGCTTCCCTCTTCGAACCAATCGTTGTCATTCACAGTGAAAACTGTTTGTCGGATTAATGTAGTACTGCTACAAATGAAGACTTGCATTACTTTGTTCATTTTTTGGTACACTAAACTGAGTTGTAGCCATTTGCCTGATTCCACCAGTATTTCAGTGTCTATTCTTTTGTTTTGATAATGAATAAGCAATGTACCATTAATAACTACTGACAATGTTTTATTCCGACCCAAGGATAACAAAGAACTGCCTTTGTGTGCGTCCCTCACTTTGAACATGATTTGTAAGCTGATATAGCTGCTTTTGAAGACATTGGTCAAAGGTGACGTCACAATACCAACAACATCAAGATAGATGCAGCTACCTGCAAATGTTATGAAGCTGGGACGACTTGTGGCATTTAAAGCCGGCTGTATCAAACTATCTTTTGGAGGGACACCCCATTTCATGGTGTAATTTGCCAAATCGGACTCTGTAAATGACGTTGCATTGTACTGCAGCATGATTCCATTTCCAGAGACATCAGTTAAATTGCATGTTCCCAGCACCCCGATCGCACCACTGCAATAGTTTCTTGACATGGTTAACTCAAGATCAAGTGAAGAGTTCCTACGATAAATAGTAATAAAAATTCCGCCTGGCCCGCTTACTGCAAAAGAATCGTGCGTCTTTCGCTCGTATTGATATCCCAATGCAGTGAAATTGACGCTTCTGTTTTCATCGATTTCTTCCCCGTTCAATGCCACACTCACATTTCCATCTGGCTTCGACACCAATGCAACAGACTCATTACCTACACGCACTGCAGCTGCATCCAAAACAACAGATCGTCTTCGTCTTACCATTCTTGTCTGGGCTTCAACCTTGGCATCGCTAGACCTATACATTAAAAATTCACCTGTGCTGTTGAGCCTCACGCGTGCCCCATCGAATGTTCGAGTAAACCCTTCACCGAATACAGCAGAAGAATGTAATTCTGTTTCTTTGTGTGTTACAATAGACAAAGAGCAGTCGATGCCAGTAAATCCAAGAGAGCATTGAGTACAATTTTTCGAACCACGCCAGTTTGCATCACAGATGCATTCACCATTGGGTTTAATACATACCCCTCTGTTATTGCAAGTGTTGATTAAACCACCAGGACATACGTCATTGCATTGCTCTCCCCAGAATCCTTTGGAACATCTGCAAGCGCCAGTATGAACTTTGCCAAAGTAACATATTCGCGTGCAGTCAACACCGTACCAAACAGTGAGTGGCTGAGTGGCCCAGGATACTGTAAACAAATTGCAGAATTGCCATGCTGGCCACACTGAAGTTGAAAGAGCTGCATGACAATAGTCAGCTGTTCCAAGGATCGCTTTGACGCCAAAGTCAATTTGCTGACCATTTGATACCATTCTCAAGCAGGCAACGTAGAAGAAGCTGCGAGTAATAGATGATATGATGATATTACTATAGCTATCTATAAACTATAAGGTGATATTGCAATAACTGTATATCATATAGTTATATTACTTTAAAAAGTACTAACGTTAGGAAAACTACTGTTTACCTGTCTGGCATATAGAGCTTGACGCCGTACAGGAATATACTACAGTTATATGCTAGGGGGGTTGGCACTTGCTGATTGACAAATAAACTAGAAATCGTTGAAGCGCGTTATTCTTTCTTTTCTTCCATACCTGGATTTATTAACAATCACTTAATCATAGGTCGTCATCTGTTGATGAAGTAATATTACCTGCATATAATTTCAAATTTGAATACTTTTGGCATTCCATGAAAAATTAGGAAAACGAGGTTTTGACTTGGAAAATGAGGAAAACGGGATTGTACAGAAAATTGTATACTACATGTCCGTCATTAAGTATACAAACGTAAAATAGATATTGTAAATGAATGTGAGCATGTGCTTCCTTAAAAACTATAAGCTCCTCGCTAAAAGGACTCATGACGGTGCGGTAAACAGGAATTAAATTCATTAGAAAAAAGCAAGAAACATAAACAAGTAATGTTTACCTGAGGCTTGGTCTCCCAAGGGCATTACACTTCAAGTACAGAGGTGATGCAAATATCTTAACGTGACACCAGTCAATCGCTTTTCTCTTCAAGTTCCAATTAGCAAAGGGCACATCGTTTCCTATTGGAATGGCGTTCTTATTAATTGTCAACCTCGCCCAGGAAGGTCCACGTGGAACAGGCGGTATGAAAAGATCTACTCCACTGACTATATCCCGCACAATGCCCCCATTACCTTCGTCAAAATTCCACAAGCTCAAAATATTTGGATCTGCTGCTGACACTTTTCTCTCAAGAAGCCGTTGTATATCCACAAAACTGTAAGCATGTCTCCAAATTCTCATTTCTTTTATAACTCCCTGGAAGCCAGGAGCAGGATAAAATAGCCTGTCGCGATATCCAGACACCCACTCCGACACGACAAGGGTACTCATTGGATCAAAAAATGAAAACCAGGGGGACACCTGCAAAACGTACTGCCAGATAACTTTTTTGCTGTTGATGTAATAGACAGTAATCTTTTTATCGCTTTTACTGTAAACCATGGTTACTTGGTTGCTTACATGCTTTTCTACTTTGTATCCCGTGTCATAAATTGTTCTGAACACAGCCAGCTTCAAAGTTTGCTGAATAATCAATCCAAAACTGTTCCTGCCACTTAAAGAGAACAATGTAGACTTTTTGCTTGAGATTTCGTTAGCTGTAAACTTTATTTCAATTGTCAAATCCTTATTAAAATAAAGCATTGGTAATACGTTGGTTGAGACACCAATGCCTTGAAACATCAATTGAAATTTTGCCGTTTCGTGCATGCTGTTGACGAGTAAAAATTTATCTGCTGGTACTCTTACCATATTCTCAATCTTTTGATGAGACAACGCAAATAATGCACGCCCAGTCTCGAAGCAAGTGCTGCACAGTGAGTTCGACATGTTGCAATATTTGCCAGTAGCTTTCAGTGTAACTATTAATTCGATTCCTATTTGTCGTATTGTAAGGCGCAAGCTGTCTCTTTTGTTGCTATCGAGCAGTAGGTCGTACAAGGAATTCTCCCGTCTAAGAACAAATAAAGGTCCCACTTCGTACTTTTTGCTTGCCATCTTTATTTTGACTTCATTTATAAAGACTTCTGGACTCTTATTTTCATCTTCCCGAGCTACCACTTTGATGAAATCTTTCAATGTCTTTAATCCAACACCTTTAATGCACCTAGTCGTGTCATCAAGACACGGTACTTGATGTAAATGAATTCTGACGTCATCAGACGTTCCTCCAAGTAAATAAAATTCCCCCTGACCGTAGAACGTCGTGTGAATAGTATTTAAGGTTACAAAGTGACCCCCGGCCATAGCAAGGCACACTGACGTAGATGGTTCAGGAGCTATCACTGTCTGGCATTCTGTCCCTGTCCATCCGGGTGTACATGCGGAACAATTTGCATTTCCTCTCCATGTTTCTTGACAATCGCACATCCCTGTTGTAACATTGCAGTCCCCCTTTCCAGAGCAAACATTGTTGTTCCCACCAGGGCACAGTTTCGAGCAGTCGGTGCCCCAGTAGCCCTTGTTACAAATACAGCTGGCTGATTCGTGATTTATCTTTCCAAAGACACATTTTATCGCACAATTGATAGCATCTATTGACGAGTAATACTTTTTAGGAAGAAGGTCACATAGTTTCGAACTAGGCCAAAGACGTAAATCAACAGCCGACTGACAATAGCTAATATATCCCAGGACACTGCTGTATGGTCCATCGATGGAGTCTTTATGATAACCATTCTCTAAGCAGCTCATAAAGTAAAAGTCAACGAACGCCTTTCCAACATATTTGCCGCAACGTGCTTCTAAATCTTGATGATATATCATAGAACTGCAAAGAGAATCAACTGCACTTCTCAGTGTTTGATTAGATAGTTCAACTTTCGATTTCAAATGCTCCAAGTACCTCTTTTGATCTGAAAATCGCCACAAATATAATGGGTTGATTAAATTTGGTATGTACAAAATGATACGAGATATGTGGTCCACAACCTCCCTTCCATGAGCCTCGTTAAATTCCCAGTACGCTCTTAGGCTCTTCGAATACTTGATCCTTGGCTTATGCAAGAACATCAACTGGAACTGATGCAAACGCTTGTTCCAAATTCTTAGCTCATCAATGCTACCAACAAATAAGGCAAGCTGGTCCGCATCCGGGCGGGCTCTTTTTGCTTGCCAATATCCGAGTAACAAATGTCCTTTGGAACCAAAAAGTGGCTGTTTCAAGACTGTTGTGTGCATCTCATACGTATACTGGGAAGTGAATTGAAAGAATGAAAGTAGGTAATTATTGGCATCAAATGTCATTACTAATCTTACCCAGGTATGGAGCTTCGGTTTGATCTGACAGTCAATTACTTCCGTACCTTTATATATTTTGAAAGTTTCAGCTACAACAATGCCAATAGTTTCTTCATTCGAATACGACAGAAGTGTTCCTCTCTTTGACGAAAGTTTTACGAAAATCTCAATTGTAAAGTCTGCTGAATGATGGAATAAATTTCTTATTTCACCTGAGCTTATACCAGAGCCATTCAAAAAAATCGTGTGCTGAAATTCTGAGACAGCTCTTTCCTCTAACAAGGGCAATCTCTGATAGACAAATAGACTCCTGGATGAACGGTTGACCCTTTCATTCTCCATTACCCTTGTAAGAAACTCGTGCGATCGATTGCTACTAAAATCAAAGCCACTATATGTATCGCATGACCCGCACAGTCCATTCATCATTTTACAGGTAAACGAGGTGATTGTTAGAATGATATCTGTAGGAAGGAACATTATCGTGACATTCATAGGCTTAGGTCCAAGGACTGCAAGCTTGAATTTAGAAATAGAAATGGGGATAATATGTAAGTTTATATTGATTTTCTTGATACTATTTACAGTTATTGGTAGAGAATTGTGCCATACAAATCTGTCGTTTCCTGTAATATTCGGGTTGTAAATAGTTACATTGTCTTCGTCAACTCGAAGACCAACTGCATGAAGACAGAGGGGTGAAGCTGCACATGGAATAAATCTTCCTTGTAATTCTATACCATCTAATTTGATCAAGTAGAATTCTCCGAACGAATTAAAAAAGAATGCAGTTGCTGAAAAGCCAACAAAGTTCTGCTTGAATAACTGACATGTATATCGTTTAAAGTGGGGACTATCTGCTCTTCTCACCATTGCACAATCGCTAAATGTCCAGTTTCTGGCACATTTATTACAGTCAGACCGTTCGAAGTTTATTTGACAGCCACATTCTCCTGTTTGTTTATTACATTTCCCTTGCCCATAACAAGAGTTGAAGAACCCACCAGGACACTCATTTGCACAAGATGCTCCATAAAAATTGTCTGTGCAAATACAATGATCGTTCGAATCAAACTGTCCAAATAGGCATGGCTTGCTGCAGTTGGCACCAGACCATTCTCTATCTGCTAAAGATAGATAGTAGCAAAATCTCTGCCTTGATTCTCCCTCACTTTTAGAGCAAAACACATTGTATACAGCTGCTGTATGACGTGGGTAGTCAGCTACATCAGTCTCCCAGAGCTCCCTTATACACATCGTTGTGAACAAATCACTTGCATCATTATTCAAATTTCTACAAGTGTATTTAATTTCAAAGATTTTTCTGCATGCCACTTCCAATGCACTTAATTTCTCTGCCTGGTTAAAAATCTCTGCAAAATCTTTCATGTTGTAAACATTGTTCAAAATAACAGCAGGCCAAGACATTGATCCGGCTACTATCGCAATCTTGATCCTCGATACGCAGTCTACAATGAAGGGTTCCTCAATCTGCTCAAATCTCCACATCATAGCGAGACCACTAGAGGTACATGGAACAAAAGACGACACCTGCGTGCGGATCTCGTCAGTTGACAAAGCTTTATCCCAAATTCTTAGCTGAAACACGTCCCCAATAAAACCTTTGACAGATAGCTTACCAGACACGTGGATGGGCTTGGCCCCAAGTGTGAGCACCCCACCAGGGTAGAAAGTTTCTTTGACAAAAACATTCGAAAACGTTCGAATGCTAAAAACCCCGTTCATCTTAACAACGTAAACTTGCAGGAATTTTGTAGACGCCTGAAAGATGATAGTTATTTTATACCAATCGTTTAACTTTATAGTAAGACCAGTATCAATCATCCTTTGATTTTGAAATATTATCACTGTGTTATTCACTGCAATACCAAAAAGTCTCTGCATCGAATACGTCCAGATGACACCGGGTTCTAAGATTCTCACAAATGTTTCAATTGTAAACTCTTCCCCAGCAAATGAGAAAAGCTCCCTTGTATTCAGAATTGTGTTGTTTATTCGCAGTGCATGAAATACTTTGCTGAAGTCTAGCTCTGTGACATTCAGCAGGTTTTCATTAGGTCTTACAAGCCACGACTTTGAGAAATTTTGCATGAATTCCTTGTTAACATTCGATAAGTCTGGTGTTGTATTATTCTTCAACATACTGCTAGATCGTCTCCGGAACGTCCTGTTGAAATTGTCTGGCACAAAATTGTCACAGGAACCTAGCAGGCCACTGCTATTATAGCAATAATCGTAGGCAGAAAAGCTACACGATATTGTCAGATATCTTGAATACAAGAATACTTCAACGGTACCTTCAGTTCCAATACCAACCATGACTCGCAGCCTAGAGATTCTCTTTACAGTAATTGGAAATGTGCGGTGTTTGGTTAATGTCACATATAATTTCGTCATTATTTGATTATTAACAAAAACAGTCATGAGCTCATGTTCCCTCTTTGGGGCCTGTACAATAACAGATGAACCTGCATGCTTAATAGCAACGGCGTGGATGCAGATGTAATGTTTTTGACAAGGTATATAGCTTGCTTGTAGAAAAAAGTCTTTAAAAAGATTGTACATCAAGTACTGTGTGCCCTTAATTGCATTAAAGAACACAAGACCACTAAATGTGTAGCAGATACCAAGGCTGGATGCACGAGCAGTGAAGTTCGTTCTGTTGCTAGAATGCTTGCTTCCTGCGAAAATTGCGCAGTTGGCGCCAAACCATCCAGGTGTGCATGTTTGGCAATGGCTGTCACCACGCCATCTTGGGTCACATTTACAGCTCCCGGTGGTAGCATTACAATACCCGTGATTATAACATGGAAGCAATGCTCCGCCAGGACACACATTAGAGCATGTTTTCCCCCAATGACCATAATTGCAAACACATTCCTTTTCATCCTAAAAGAAGAAACAAGCTTGATACCTCAATATGAAATGGTTTGAAACCATTTTGACACCATTTTTATTGACTAAAGAAGATAGATTCATATTAGACAGAAGTCGAGAAGATTTAATTGAATGCTGGAAAATTGTAACAGGCTGCAAGATATTATTATAAACCTAAACAGGGATACATTCTAGGTTTCAAGATGAGATTGGGCAATTAAGGAAAATAAAGAATCATCAATACTTTCATCTTGGATTTAGCATACTGAGACATTATTGAATGATACCTTGCTCAAAGCAGCAGTGATATTCGAACATGTAGTGAGATTTGAGCTTCTGAGAACCACCGTGCTTCTCTGACCTGATGGTGGGTAGGACAGTGTCCAGGCAAGAAGATCGGGATTTTCTTTGTATCTAAACAAAGAACAAATATTTCAGATTCTAAATGTCTGATTGATTTGAATAAGTACGTCAACGCAAATGTTCAAAGACAGTCTTAGCAACAAATGTTCAAAGAAGAAATCATCATCTATTGGCATTCGATAAATTTTTTGTTCTGGCAGATCAAATGTGTTAAATCTGTCGATCATTCAAATGTGCAACTGGAGGAAACATTCTCTGTCGGTCTTCTGCATTTGTCACGTGACAGAATACTAAACCTTCGTACATTGACCGTAAACTCCGAAAATCGATCAATGAAGCCGCTGTAAAAATATAATATATCGTCTGCTTTTTGGTCTTATCGATAGCTGCTTTTCATCAAATATACACTGATAAAAGATTGCGGGAGAGTCTAATTTCCTAACTGGTCAGCGTTTACCGATAGAAAAGTGCAACAAAATCACAGAAAGGCGAGTTTTAAAACACCAAATACTGAAAATTTTCTTGACTTGGTTTGTGAAGCAAATTTTCACTTCCTTTCTCCAGAGGAACCGTCTAAGACGCAATTACAAAATTGCCTTACCGAATTTTGAATGCCATTGAATGCTTTCCTGGTTTGAACTTTGCCGGCTGACTCATGTTTTCAAACCTCATCGTTGAGTTAAGAAAGTATCCCATGACACTGCCAACTTCACCACCTGGAAGCAAGTACGGCGAAGGCAGCCAAAACATACCATTTCCTGATCCATTCTGCAAATAAATGTTGACTGGATTTCGGTTTTCATAACCTAGCCAGAATATTGTTGCGTTTTCGTTGTCAGTATAAAAACAGTTCACTTGAGGTAAAATTGGTAGTTTTATCGGCGATTCCTTATCAAAAGGGTCTTTGTATTTTGCATTGGCTCTCACGCAATCTACAGTGCAATTCTCGCCAGCGTGTTTTGCATCGCAATTTGTGCAGGACGGCAAAGCGTAGCCAGCAGAGCAACTTTCGCATGTTGTACCATTCCAGTGTCCAAAAGCATTGTTATTATGACAAACACAAACTTTTCCACCAAGGGTGCTTGCAGATCCATGAACACACCTAACACTGCAGTCAGTTTTGAAGCCAATGTAGTTGTCATTACACTTGTCACAAAGTGGTTCTGCAAAGTTCATCTTACATCGCTGGCAAGAATCTCCGTCGAACCCATGATCGCAGAGGCATGTTGGCCTGTTGTTGCTTAATACGCATTTCCCACGATCGCTACAAGCTGGTTCTCCCGGACAAACAAGTTGAGAGCAATTTGCACCACTAAACCCAGAATTACAAGAGCACACTGGCAAGCTATTTGGCACTGAAATACAGGCCCCTCGGCCCGAGCAGTCCGGTTCACCAGGGCAGTCAACAACCCTGCAAAACTTGCCCTTCCATCCTTGGCCACATTTACAAGTACCGCTTAAGCATATTCCGTTACCACCACAAAGAATATCACAAGAAAACCCTTCATAGCAAGAATTGCAAATACATAGCCCCCGCCTACTCATGTCTTCTGACCCATACAAACAAGGTTGATTGCATGCAGTTCCCATTGTCCCATTCGTGCAATTTATGCAAACAGGAGGGTCTACAGATCCATCACAGATGCCAAGATTGTTACAGTCTGGCGTGCCTGGGCAGTCTGGGGTCTCACATCCAGTTCCTTTCCATCCATTATAACATACACATTGACCCGATGATATTAAGCACACTCCTTTCCCAGAGCAATCTAGCTCTCTACCTGGACACCCCTTTATACCGCAAACGTCACCTCTCCATCCAACTGCGCACGTACAAGCTCCATTACTGCAGTTTCCATGCAAACTGCATTCTTCATCGCAGGCAATTCCACTGTAACACTTGTTGCAGACACACCTGTACACAATTTCTCCACCTGAACTATCTAATGACGTACTGACATTTCCGTGGACACACTTCAATTCACAACCACGTCCCATATATCCAACATAACAGCTTACACACTTAGGTGGATCGAAATTAATGCCATCACAAACGCCATGGTTACTACAATTCCCACCACCAGGACAGTGTGGGATTTCACATCCTAATCCACGCCATCCTGATCGGCAAATACACTGCCCTGTTGAGGGAATGCAGTCGCCATGTCCGCTGCAGTCGGTACCCCAGCCAGGGCATCCTTTGACATCACAATTGATTCCTCTCCAGCCTTCAAAGCCACAGGTGCAAGTGCCATTTCGGCAGGTGCCGTGCCCTGAACATTCTTTGTCACACGCGGCTCCTGTGTAACATTTATCACAGTCACAAACAGCTGTGCTGTCAGATCTTATACGCCCGGTTCCATTCAAGCATTTTTCTTCGCAAGCGACTCCCATCCAGCCCAAGTCACAGTCACATCTTGTTGGATCCACAGAGCTACAAACTCCGTGATTGTTGCAAATCGGTGTGCCTGGGATAAAACATCAAGGAATAATGTCAAACAAGTATTTCAGGATTCACAAGCAAGGAAAAAGAAAAAATAAACCGTGTATAATAATCATTAAGCATATACTATTATCATTTTCTATTATAATGAAAGGAAATTATCACGAATTGTAGATCTTACTAGCCAAAAATCGATTGAAGAAATCTACTTTTACACTGTACAGTACAAAGCATTTTCAAATTTGTAAATTCACTAGACAAAAATGCAAATGGAAGATTGATGAGGAAAAATATGAAAATAACTTCTCAAAATTTGTGAAAAAAACTGGATGGTTAGGTAAAAAGAGTTTGCTTAATTTTCCTAACGAAACATTGGTCTACGTGTCTTTTTGTGCAAACAATCTCTTTTTTCTTGCTTCATGAAAGAAGTGATATCAAAGAAAGGATACTTTCTAAATAAAATTATCAGTAGTTTCACAAACCAGGACAAGTGAAGTTCTGACAGCCAATCCCCGTGTAGCCTGGGTCACAGTCGCACTGATGAGTTGCACTGTTGCAAGTGCCATGTCCCGAGCAATCTAACTCATTTGCTCCTGGGCAACCAAATCTCTCACAAAACGGCCCTCTCCAACCATCGAAGCCACATCTGCATACATCATTTTCACATCTAGCATCTGGCCGTCCTGAGCAAAGTTGATCACAGCTAATGCCAGTATAACATTTATCGCACACGCAAAATGATGGGTTGTTAGGATCAGCTTTCCCATGTACGCAGCGAATCTCACAGGCTTTGCCGATCCAGCCATTGGTACAATTGTAACAGTAGGGTGGGCTAGCCACAATGCAAATCCCACGACCAGAGCAGTCAGGATCCCCAGGGCAATCACTCCCTTCACATCCACGCCCTAGCAAAAACATTTAGCGTTTACAAAACATGAACAGTTTTCAGCTCCAAGAAAAAATATGCAAACTTTCCAAAAATAGATTTCCTAGCGCTCATTTCAAAATTAAAAGATAAAAATGTCAAACAGGTTCATTTCTGTAATAACAACTCTACGTCGGCAAAAAGATTGATGAGACGTACCTGTCCATCCTGGGTCACAGGAACAGGCTCCTGTGGGCAAGCACACACCATGCCCTGAACAGTCTTTCTCAAGGCCAGGACAACCTTTTCGCTCACAAAAGTCCCCCCGCCAGCCTTCAAATCCACAGTCACATTTTCTTTCTCTGGTACATATCAGACTATGACCCGAACAAAGCTGGTCGCATGCAGCACCGTTGTAACAAGGAAAGCAGTTACACGTGCCGTCACTTGAAACATTGCCATGCACACATTTGAACTCACAAGCATCTCCTCCCCAGCCGTGCTGACACTCACACCGAGGAGTTTCGTTAATCACAACACATTTTCCCCTTCCATTGCAGTTGGGTGTGCCTGGACAGTCAGCCTCTTTGCAATCCCTCCCAATCCAACCAGGATCACAGGAACACTCATTGGTAGCGATGTTGCATACCCCATGCCCGTAACAATTTAGAGGCCACCCGGAACAGCCAGGAAGCTCACAAAGCTGACCCTTGAATCCTTTATCAGCATCGCAAACACATTTCCCCTCCTTACATTGCCCGTTGTTAGAGCATTTGATATCACAGGTTTCTCCACTGTAACATGGATCACAGATGCACCCTGAAGCATTTCCATAATTTCTTCCGTTACGACATGGTAGCTCGCAGGCGGCACCTGTCCACTCGGGCTCACAACGGCATACCCGCGGGTTTACATTTTCGCATATTCCATGATTGCTACATAATGGGAATCCTGGACAATCAAGTTCCCCACAGTCATCCCCAGTCCAGCCAGGCTCACACATGCAAACTTGCAACACCGTTGAACACATTCCGTTGCCACTGCACACAGCCCCGTTCTTTCCAGTTGGGCAGGAAGGAATTTCGCACTTTTCTCCTTGCCATGCATCCCGATTCGTGTTCTCACATTTGCAGACGCCAGAAACACAAGCACCATTTCCAGAGCACTCAACATCGCAAGATTTTCCTGTAAATGCAATAAGATTAAAAAGATACTAACTGGTGTCGAGCTTGTGGGTCATTTTTTCAACATTTTAGCAAGCTTTTTAATTGTTAGAACAAAAAATAAGAACAAACTGATTGAAGAGTGGAGGAGAGCGGAAACAAAAACAAACAAGTGTGGAAGATTGAAGAAACTCGCTGTTCACCTAAAGATCAGTTTCAGTTTCAGTTTCAGTTTCAGTTTCAGTTTCAGTTTCAGTTCCAGTTTCAGTTTCAGTTTCAGTTTCAGTTTCAGTTTCAGTTTCAGTTTCAGTTTCAGTTTAGTTTAGTTTAGTTTAGTTTCATTTTTAGTTTTAGTTTTAGTTTTAGTTTTAGTTTAGTTTAGTTTAGTTTAGTTTAGTTTCATTTTTAGTTTTAGTTTAGTTTAGTTTAGTTAGTTTAGTTTAGTTTAGTTTAGTTTAGTTTAGTTTAGTTTAGTTTAGTTTAGTTTAGTTTAGTTTAGTTTAGTTTAGTTTAGTTTAGTTTTGTTTAGTTTAGTTTAGTTTAGTTTAGTTTAGTTTAGTTTAGTTTAGTTTAGTTTAGTTTAGTTTAGTTTAGTTTAGTTTAGTTTAGGATCGAATTCGGTTAGATTTTCTGATCGATGTTCAGACTGTTGTGAAGTCAGTGAATTTCCAATATCGTTTGTGGGGATTCCTGTTTTCTTTGTAACGTACTGCTTTCAAATATACTCGACTCATCCCAGACATAAAAAGCATGGGCGGATGAAAAATATACAAGAACAAGAGACAGCTCAAACTAACTTGGTTCTCAAAAATAAAATCAAACCTACGGGACATTTACAAAATCGAACGGAAAGAAGCTTGTGAACTGGCAAAGAAAAGACTTGCCTGGAAAAACATTTCAATTAGAAACCATGTGTTACACTAAGTAAATTTATTCACAAAAAATGTTTTATAGTAATAATTATTATCTTTTTGTGGCATAAATTCAAAGATGGCTTTAAACAAAAGCAAGCATTTTGAGTTATACAAGTGCTTGTCGTCCGACACTCTTCAGAGTTTAAAACTTCAGAACATAGATAAAACACTAGTATAGGAAATTTTTATACCCAGTTGTGGATCGAAAAAGGCCAATCAGAAAGGAATTTAACAAATTAAGAGCTCGACTAAGCGTATGGCTTACGCTTACCGTGGCTCTCCCATCGACCACAGATATCATTTTCAAGCTCTAAAATCAATACGGTCTAACAATGACATCTTTATCACAACACCCAATAAAGGGTAAGGAGTGTTAACTTCGAACAAAAGGGACTACATGGAGAATATTTGGGGAATATTCCAAAAAATGGAGAATATTTCCCTTGACAAGGAAATATTCCAAAAATGGGTGACGTCGAAACACAGGATAAAACGGCCAAGCTAGAGCGGAAACTTCAAAAATGCCTTTTGGAGACGGTCAATGCAAAATTGTTGACCAACGAAGTTTATGGTAGGATAAGACCCACAGGTTCACAACGTAAACAAATGTGTGGCCTCTCTAATATACATAAGCCGAATTTCCCACTTAGACCCATAGACCCATCTTGTCTATGATTGGCTCAGCACAACACGAACTGGCTAAGTGGCTTTCTGAAGTTTTGGATCCTGTTCTTAAAAAATATTCAAAACGTTGCATCAGAGGCTCCTTTCATTTGCCGAGTATATGCAAAACCTGTACTCGTACCAACCTGGATAACATCATCAAAAGCGAAACATCTTTCATTTGTTCTTTCAACATAAGCAGTCTTTTCACAAATGTTCCTCTGAGTGCCGCACAAACTTTGTCCACTTTGCCCTCCCGTTTACACTGTGCCGGATAACTGCAGTCAAATGACCTAAATTATGCACAGAACGCCCAAAATGAAGTCTTCTCTGGCAACAAATAATAACAAAATTCCCGCCAACGTAAAAAGACTTCATTCTCTCTTCAAAATCATCTGCTTCTCTTTTAGACCAAATCCAAAGATATTTTCAATACAAATTAAAGAAAAAAACTTTTGTTGGCTTTCATGAAAAGCGTTTGTTCGACTGCGACAAAAAGCCAGGTGTCTATTTTCGATATGTGGATGATATGATTTTCAAAACAGAGGCCGAGTGTGATATTGTTCCAAAAAGCCTTGATGGCCTTCACCAAGCCCCAAAGTTTACATTTGAAAAGGAAGAAAATTACTCCTTGTCATTTCTAGATGTTTTCGTTGAAAAGTCTGGCACCGGATTTCTTACCAGTGTATACCGTAAACCCACATTTTCCGAAATTTACAATCGATGAAGTTCGTTTTGCAACAAAACACGGCAAAATCAATCTTATCAAAACGTTAACTCACAGGGCACTGATGATTTGTTCCAAGTCAAAACCGGACTCTGAACTTGACAAACTGAAAAAGATTTTTCTGGAGAACGGCTAGCCAAAGGATGGCATTACAGTTTACATTAAGGAAAAAATCACAAAGTAAAATTTGGACCTCAAAAGTGCCCGATTTATCTAAAACTTCCATAGATCAGCAGCATTTCCTTGCGATTTGAAAGTCAGATCAAACAGGCCATTACAAAATGTTTCTTTGCAGTCCACCCGCGTATTGTTTACAGTACCAAAAAGGCCCTTCCATCCATTCAAAATGACAACTTTATAGGGGCAAAGGATCATTACATCTAGACTACGGTCAAGTTACTCCCAGGAAGCAGATTGACAGTCGGTAGCTTTACAGCTCGTTGGAAATAGAGACACAAAACAATAGCTACTGTATGTTGGCAATTTAACCCGATGAGTGAAATATTAGTTTTTCATTTAATTTATATTTAAATTCGATTTCACAAAATGTTTCATTCTAATCGTCATTTTGCATTGCTCCTACAATTGCTCCAGTTTTTAAAATATATTATCACTAAATGAGCCAGAGATTAAAATGGACGTTTTCATTAAAATTAGGTACGATTGGAAGAGCATTGAAATAAAGGAACAAAAGATGACACTGAATAAGCTAGGGCAGGCAACGATTCCTGAAAAGAAATGCCTTACACTTGAACCGTATTTAAAAAAAATCAAAATGAAAGTGTACAATATAATAGAGAAGAATATTTCCTTTCCATAAAAATCAAGAAGATATTGCAAAGATACATAAACTGGAATTCTAGTAACACAAAATAATTAAATCGTGATAAATCTTGGTATTTATAATAACAAAAAAGAAAATAAACATTTTGCCTTTTTAAAGGCTCTATGTCATTTCTCGTAGATTTCTGTATTCACACGCCGAGTTAATAGATCAAATCGATTAAATAAGATATTTTAAAGATTGCATTCTTTATCTGGACAGCAAATTGCATAATCAAGATTTCCCCATAAATATACAAAACCAAATACGCCTTACCCGTGTGACAGGAATCACATCTGCAAAGCCACTTCTTTTCAATTGGATGAAAAATTCTTTCTCCATACATACATCGATCGTTACAAGCTGGTCCCATCCAGCCAGCTACACAATCTGTACATTCCGGAGTACTACGACCAGTAGAATTACAATGGCCTCGTCCAAAACAATCTGGATTTCCAGGACAGTCTGGAATATGACAACCGATGCTTGTCCAACCTGGATAACATCTACAAATTGCTAGCTCACTATTGCATAAACCATGTCCGGAACAATCAGCACCGATTCCTGGGCAGCCAGGAATTTCACAAAGTTCACCACGCCAGCCACCTGCGAAGTTACAAACACAGGCTCCGCTCTTGCCACAAGAGCCATGCCCAGAACATAAGCTATTGCAGCTACGACCAGAGAAGCAGGGATCACACTTGCAAATGCCGCTATCCATTGGACTCTGAGTGCCATTTGTACAGAGTATTTCACAGGAGTCACCCATCCAGCCTTTTATACAGTCCGTGCATTTTGGTGGGTTATAATTAATGTTGCATAAACCTGAAAATAATCGAAATAAAAAAAATTTTTCATGGGAATAATCAAGTTTCATCTCTTCTCTGTTTTTTATACAAATTAAACCGGTCTTTGGCAACAATTTCAATTTGTTGAGTGCAGTTAAAAATCTAGAGTATCAGAAGTCTACATGGACTGCTTTTCAAGCAACGGCAAAAGTCTAAATAAATAGGATAATAACTAAAAGTAGTGAGATTAAAGAACTTTAGAAAAATGCATGGAAGAATTAAAAAAGTGGCTGAAGACAAAAAAGCTTTAGTTAGCCTCTGGAGCTTTTAAAATGATAGTTTAAAAAAACCGAAAAAAATCCAGAATCAGACCTCTTGCACTGCAGTCAGGATTTCCTGGGCAGTCAGGTATACTGCAACCTTTTCCAGTCCATCCATTATCACACAAGCATACATGAGTGGCACTATTACATTCACCATGTCCGGAGCAGTCGACATCAATACCTGGACAGCCTGGACGTTCACAGTTTGTTCCTCTCCAGCCTACTTGGCAATGGCATGTCCCATTCAGAACGACCCCGTGCTCTGAACACTCGCTGTTACATCCAACACCCACCCATCCTGGCTCACAGACACATTTTCCACTGTCCATTGGCACTTGCTGTCCATGAAGACACGGATCGCCGCAGGCAGGTCCCATCCATCCACTAATGCAGTTTTGGCACACTGGTGTATCTAATGTTCCATTGCAATAACCACGGTTAAAGCAATTTGGAACACCAGGACAATCAGGAATGCTACATCCTTTGCCCATCCAGCCAGCATAACAGGTGCAAACATGCGTGACACCATTACAATCGCCATGTCCTGTGCAGTCAGAGCCATTGCCTGGGCATCCTGGGTTCTCACATGCATGTCCTCTCCATCCAGTGTGACAGTGGCATATCCCGTTTAAGATAACGCCGTGATCAGAGCACTCGCTATCACAGCCAACACCAACCCACCCCTGGTCACAAACGCAATGTCCACTGTTCATCGGCACTTGGACACCATGGAGGCAAGGTTGATTACAATCAGGACCCATCCAACCTGCGATGCATTGCTGGCATTTTGGAGTATCAAGTGTTCCGTTGCAAATTCCCCTACCAAAGCAGTCTGGAGACCCAGGACAGTCTGGTATTTCGCAGCCAGTACCGGTCCAGCCTTCGTAACACGTACACGTGTGTGTAGCTGCATTGCAATCACCATGACCAGTGCAATCTGTACCAATACCAGGGCAACCTGGTATTTCACAAAGAATACCTCTCCAGCCACTAAGGGGATCACAGGCACACTGACCATTGACGCTGCATGTTCCTCTTCCAAGACAAAGGCTATTGCAACCCTTCCCAGCATAACATGGTTGACATTTGCAAAACCAGCTATTCATCGGGGACTGAACTCCATGGACACAAATATCATTGCAGCCTGGGCCCATCCAGCCACTAGAAAAATGAAAATTAATTAAAACAAGGTTTAGATTATTGAAACCATAGCAATTTGAATATCATTTCATAGAACTACAACTTTTCAGGCAATTTAATGACTTATTCTTACCAAAGAACTTATCAGCATGATCCTTGTCCAATATTCCCACATCGACACCTTTTATTCTCTCTATATCTACGCTATATCCACGCCACAGGTTTCATACACAACATTTTGAATATGTAATATTGGTATTACATTGGAAGTATACATGTCAATCGAGACGGACATACCTACTACAATTGAGACAAACGGCCTTTCCCAACTGCTCCATGCATATTCCCCGGGCATAACAATCTGGCTCACCTGGACAATCAGGACTGTTGCAGTCCCTACCTGTCCATCCTGGGTCGCAATAACAAATGTGATGTCTACTGTTACAAATCCCATGTCCAGAACAATCGGTTACGCCAGGGCAACCAGGCGTGTTGCAAAGTTCTCCACGCCAATTCTCCAAGCAGGTACAGGTTCCATTAATGCAACTGCCTCTCCCAGAACACATTGAATCGCAGAACTCCCCAACATAACATGGTTCACATTGACATATTCCACTTATGCACTGCCCATGGCTAGAGCATTTGCGTTTACAGTCTGTCCCATCGTAACAAGGATTGCAAATGCACTCCCCGGTATCACTGCAAATACCATTGCCATGGCAATCGGTCACTGCATTACATCTATGTTCACATTTGAGACCAACAAAACCTGCATACAAATTAGGCAACTTGATGAGTCGACACAAATTCATTCGTAACATATTGCAAGGGTGGCTAAATACAAAAAATTTTATCTGATTACGATTTTTTTTCAAATAGGAACAAGTAAAGCAATCTCAAATATCCAAACTAAACATAGAGTTACTTGCCAATTTGATATTAAGTAAGTAATAAGGTCATCAAGATTAACTCCAAAGGCCAATTAACATGTTCTACGTTTCACAACAAAGATTTACAAGGAATAACAATCACCGGCAAAGTGAAACTAATGAAAACTGAGCAAGTACAGTAAAGTAAGACTAACGAATCAAAGAACAACAAATGAGTTAAATTGGAGTATGATGCCTAATTTGAACGAAAACAAGTATTAAAATTGAATTTTTATAAATAAACCAACTGGTTAGAAAGCGATAGACCTTCCACCCGAAAAATTGAGAAAATTATTTCAGTTGGCTAAGAAAGGCCTCTCTCCATTTTAAGGTTACGTGAACTCAACAATAAATAGAATCAATTAAAGGAGATATTTCACCTATATTGCAAGTGCATTTTCCTTCGTTTGTACAAAGACCATTTCCAGAGCATGTGGTAAGTGGATTACAGAAATACCCGCAATTGAAGCCATGATAGTTTGAATGACATGTGCATTTCCTCAAGGTAGGTGACCATATGCCATTTCCGCTGCAATGACTTCCTTCCAAACACATTAAACCAGAGGCACCGTTGAAATTACCGCAGAAATTGCTGAAGCAGGTGAGGCCCCCTCCAGACACTGACCTGTGATCCACAATGTCTGTGAAATAAAGGTTGGCACCGTTAAAAATCTAAGGCTACTGCATATTCTACTTAAAACTCAGAAGCATCGAAAGCTGCGGATGCAATTCTAACAGCGAAAAAAAAACACAAAAAGCTGCAAAATTACAAAATAGGAATTGAAAAGAATACCAAGAAAGATTATAAAAAGAAAATCTAATACGAACCAGGGGAGACGACAAGCGGAGAGTATGACCTGATCAGTCCACCACCTCCTCCTCCTGCATAGCGTCCTCCGTTATCTTTGCAATAAAGAATACACAAGTTTGCAAAGAACTTACGAGAAAATGTTTGCTTACACAATTCTAAAATTCCAATCAATAAATAAGCACGAAAATGTCCTGCCTTTTTCTAACGCAGTTAGTGGACTCACCTAAAGCTCTAGACAACCAAAAGAAACTAAGTTGCAGCTAAAAGCATGTTATCTGCCGCCAATCAAGCCTACATTAGAATATTTACCCCAGGCGTTATCTGCTAAAGCAATATCACATATTGTCTTGTATATACAATTTTGCACGTTTACGTTTACATGAAATGACAATCTAACGCAAACTAAGAATTAGTAAGACATGTCTGAGAAGATGTTTGTGAACCTATTATAAAATAACACTCTTTTAAAAAACTATCAGTCTTTGTAATCTGAACGAAAAAGCAACGTGAAATGATGTTTAATATGCATTTCAAAGAGAAACACCAGATCGAATTATTAAAGGGGTAAAAATGAACAGAGTACTTGACTAGCAGACTTTATGCTGGCATTTAAAGGGTGTATACATCTAATAAAAGCTATACTTGATCCAGTCTTACCAGTACATGAGTACCGAGCGGTGTAGCAACTCCCTGCGCCACCCCTAGCGTACAGGTAGCCATGACCCTCAAAGGCAGCAGCATCACTCCATATACTGCCACCACTGCCTCCACCCCGACCAGATGTGCCACTAGCACCGTCACTTACGATTGTACCTTCAAGCTCAAGAATATGATAAACATTGAGAATCAAAGCTCCTCCTCCGCGGCCTCCGGCACTACTTCCACTGGATGTTGGCTTACAAGGATCAACACTCAAAGCAGGACCACCTACGAAACCAATTAACAGCTTTCATACTCGACAATGTTTCATATTGTGCAATTTTATATTGTTTGAAACAAACAATTTACCATTTTTTTAAACTTAAAAAAATAAACAAAACTAATTTCTATTTACAGTCGCTGAAAACTTAGATAAAATATGTCGGAGATGATATCAAGAAAATCATAAAATCAGACTTACCCGAATAGCATTGGTCGCAAGTCTGGTACCCAACTCCACCTTTACCAGCATGGCCGGCACCAGCATAATAGCGACTAGACGGACGGCCACTCCCTTGGCCGGAGTAATGTCCGCCTCCTACAAGGCTTAATTTAGCATCCAATTCAATTTTTGTCTTTAGAGATACAATCTGCACTACATCTGCACGAACGAATGCAGTATTTTCAACGTCTATGACGTCAGCATAAAGATGAATCGAACTGGAGACAACATTTGTTGAATAGCTATTTATAACAATGTAAGAGCTTTTCATGAGCTCTACCGTCTGAAAGTAATACTTTCCAGGAAATTCAGTTCTGTTTGAAGCTGCAAAGAAGCATGTTGTACATGACGTTTGGCCAGAAGATTGTAAATAAACAGCACTGCCTTTAAACAACCGTAATTTTTGTATGCCCAGACAGGAACCATAAACATTCAAAGAGGGTATCCTCGTTCCGGCAACTGTAACAATGCGAGGCAGAGTCAATATTGCACCGTAAAATATCTCAATGTTACCAAGAAGATGAGTTCGCGGAATCAAGTTCGCTAAGTATACCTTGTTTTGCCTTCGCACTTTTAAAACGCCGCTTCCATCTCCCGAAATGTGACCAATGAAAAATTCAAAGTCAGAATCCTAGAGGAGTTCAAGGATAAAATAACGTTTAGAAAGCATTAAAGGTTCGCTAGATGCTAAGTGGAGAAGGGAATGGAAGTCTTTTGAACTTTACCATTGATCATCTAATACCATTAAACTAAATATTTATAGCCTGTACCACCAATCATTTAATTTTATCAAACTGTACCATTGATCATCTAATACCATTAAACTAGATATTATAAGACTGCTATCCGTCATCCAATATTATCAAACTATGTCAAAGACTAGCAATCTAACAGCTAAAATACTGGCTTGTTACCTCTTGAAACTTCAAACCGCCATTTACTGTTTACTGTACATTTATTGTCTCATTGCATCCTAGGTTTTTCATGTAGATAATTTTGCAATATTCTAAACAATCTGCGCATGTACAAAAACTTTATCATCCAATCTTGATTATAATGAAAACGAATAAATACTTAATTCTAAAAAAATGCTCTCGCTTTATAAAGAACAAAAATAACCTGCGGAAGTGTGATAACGGCTCTTCTGTACAACTCGAGAACATCAATCTCTGATTTCGGAATCTTGATAGTTACGTAATAGGACTCATCCCTGTTCATGTTGTCGATAATAAGACGTTCTGAGGTCTTGTTGGCTATTGCGACATGTATGTAAACTGTTCCAGGGCCGCCTTTTTTATAACCATCTCCACCCAAGGCCGTAATTGAACCACCGAATCGCAGTGCTGACGTCACAAAAAGTGCTAGTCTCCCTCCAGATCCCCCTCCTCCAAAATTCCCACTTTCCAATGAGGAATAGCCTAAGTGATACAAATAAAAATATTAGTATAGTAACCTCGGCATTCAAATTTACATTTTAGTGGTATTTTTGGCACTTTCATACAGTATTTTTTCTGCTTGATCAGGACATGTTTGTATCTGCCGTAATAGAGAATCAAAGATACGGAACTTATGCGACCTGGCGAATGGACCATTGCCCAAAGCAATAAATTTAAAATTAGACATCATAAATAACTTAAGTTACAAAAGAGAGCATTTATTCAAGCATTTTACTACCTACAAGTAAATGTGCAAACCTCCATTGACTGTTATTGATCCCTTCCCTCTCAAATCAAAAGTCTCAATAATTATGCAGCCACCACTGCCGGCTCCATAAGCAGCTGAGGTACTTTGACCTCTTGATTGAATCGATCCATCGATTACAACCTCATTTCCAATTTGAAACCGTAAAAGCCCACCGCCAGCACCAGCTCCTCCGCCACTTCCAGGCTGAAATTGCTTGTTGAAGTGTCCGTATACCGAAGTCTCCGAGCCGTACCCACCATGTGAAGCAAAGCTACCTCCCATCATGAGTGTTGTTGCCTTTCCAGGACCTTGCAAAGATTTGAATCCTGCACTAGAAGCATCAAGTGTACTCCCAGATTCAACAACAAGAGTGTCGCCGTTAACTACGACACTTTTTGTTTGGACTTTCACGTTACCGCCTGAAAATGATTGCAAAAAGCAATGACGATTAAACACAGTAAATGTATTCTAGTACTAGTAAATTAATAAAGTCATTTCAACTACGCTGAGAAAAAGATATTCACTAGAAGATTTGTCAGCGTGCAAGCAATGATGACAACAATCAAGGGATTGTTCATCAGAGAAAATCTACGAGAAATTCGTACATTTGCTATGAATCAAAACTAACAGGTCAATTTCAACTAAGATACAACTCACAATACTAACATACACTGTACTGCTTACTAAACTGCAATAGCCATGGAACTAAAACCTTTATCTTTGAAAATAGATAATTATTCAGAACAACCTTTTTTGACTTTGAATTCTGCTACTTCGAGCACAGGAACAACTGGATCCATTTCTATTTTCAAGTTGCCTTGGTTTGTCACTCTGAGAATTTGCAATCTAGTTAATCCTGGCGTGAAGGGGTAAAATGGATGGGCCTGGAACCAACTTGCTTCATCGCCTACGGATGCAGTATGCGCATTGCCCTGCAGGAGAAGTCTGCCGCCTCGTTCAATCACTAGACTCTCACAGCCTCTCATTCGTCCTTTTATAGTAACATCTTCTCCTCGTATGATAACCTCAGACGGCAGGACGATTTCGGCAAATTCGCTGACGAAAAACCCGCACGGAGCATCCATGTATGTGTGCGTGGATTGAACGATAAAGACAAAGAGACTCTGCCTATCATGGACCCTTACAACACCGGTCTTATCCCCAGTCACTTCTCTTGCGTACACACTGAGGTTGCGCGACGTGTAGGGATGATAAAACTGTAGGTGTGCCTTGCCACTCACCCCAAGTTCGTCAATATCATAAAGAGATTTTTCTCTGTCCTGATCCATTATTACGGCGTACGACGATGTTACCTATAATTCAAACATAAATAATACAAATCATTACTATACTTTTAATTATAGTCACAGGTTATTAAAAAAGTCTTTAATAATTGCAGGTGAAACATTTCTTTTTGTGCTCGAATAAATAGTTGGGTATAAAACAAACATGAAAATCAACACTAAACGGAAAATGATTGTTCAAAGAAAATAAACGAAATCATTTGATCAATTTATCTTGTGTTCTTCTTCAAGATGTTTATCTTCAATTTATTCTGTTGTCACTTGCTTTCTTAACAACACACATGACTGGTATGTGAACATAGACAATGGCAGAAACACTGCAAATATTTTCTATGAATAACTTCTTCTGTACCATCGGAGAGACACTTAGTGATAAAATCCCCATAGCAAAAAACCCTCTTCTTGAGAATGTGTATAATGTAAATCCACAAAAAACCAAATTTAAGTTCCACGTTATGATGGCATTTTTAGCTGTTTCCTGAAGATTGCACTTCCGGTTATCTCAGAATCTTTTTGCGATATTTTCAATTTTCCAATTGCTACTGGTTGTTTTCCTGATAGCCGTAAAATTGCCAGAGTAGCCCCAATTTTTAAAAATAGTCAACCTAACGATCGATCTAACTACCGACCTATATCTGTCCTGCCTGTTTTAGCCAGGACAATTGAAAAATTTATCTTTAACAATCTGTACGATTATTTGAACAAAAACAAACATCTATCTTCAAACCAATCTGGCTTCAGAGCTCTTCATTCTGTTGTCACTTGCCTTCTTAACAACACACATGACTGGTATGTGAACAAAGACAATGGCAGATACACTGCAAATATTTTAATTGATCTCAGAAAAGCATTTGACACCGTAGACCATGACATTTTACTTGCGAAGTTGAGAAAGTATGGACTTAAAAACCTAGAACTCACTTGGTTTACGTCATATCTAACCACTAGAAAGCAATTCTGCAAAGTAAATGGGATATGTTCTAAAACCGAAGATGTTCACTATGGAGTCCCCCAGGGTTCATGTCTTGGCCCTCTATTGTTTCTGATTTATATCAATGATCTCCCGTTCTCTCTGAAAAAAGGTAGAGTGACAATGTTCGCCAACGACACCAGTACTTCTTACTCTTCTTCGAGCTTAGCAGATATAAATCAAACTCTAAACAGTGAACTGAACGATTTGAAGTAATGGTTGCAAGGTAATAAACTTTCTCTGAATGTTCTAAAAACACAAGCTCTGATTATAGGCTCCCAGCCCAAAATAAAGAAAATAACTGATAAAACAGTTGATCATCCACAGTTTTATATTGGTGACTCTCAAGTTGACCGAACAAAGTATCTGGGTGTGATATTTGATAGAGATTGAAATTGGGAAGAACACGTTAACAGTATCTGTACCAAAGTTTCTCGTGCAATCAGATTTTTGAAATATTCCAGAAAATTTTTATCTCAAAACACGTTGAGTAAAATATATCGGGGTATCGTCGAGCCCCATTTTCGGTTCTGCTGTTCGGTATGTGGGTGCTGCGGGATGACTTAACTGGAAACGTGGTGACGAAGGGGTGACCTTCCCTTGCCACCTTTAAGAAAAGAATCAAAAACTAACTATGAACGTAGGGGCTACCGTACCTAAATAATTAAATATGTAAAAAAACAAAAGTAAACAAAATGCCTTAACAATGAGGTTTGCTATTTCATCGATAGGTAAAGGTGATATCAATGAAATTGTGAAAAAAAATATTTATAAGGACACCGAAGCGTTTTATGTAAGCAGCAGCTCACCTGTTCATTAACGCGTGATGATTAAAAACTGCTTCAAGCCGCAATAAGCAGAATGGTGGATTTAAAGATATCTAAACAATCCAAACAGATAAGATTACATGTTGCTGAAGGCAGATTAAAACATTTTGTGAAGTCAAGAGCGCTTACCAGTGCCTCGTTATCAATCAAAAATGCTGAATGCTCCGGTTTGTACTCAGTCATATTCAAATGTACGTTGTACTTGATTTCTCTGTACTGCGGTCCGCGTCTGCTCTGGTACGTATATACTGTACCAGGGCCTCCGCTGCATGCATTGCTTTTGCCACCAGATGACTTAAATGTGCCGCCATAGTCAATTCTGTGACGTGCATGTACTCCAATGCGACCTCCGCTACCGCCACAGCCACAATGTGATGCTGATCCACCATTCACGTTAATTTGTCCGTGCCCTAGAGAAAGAAGTACCAACTCCTTAACAAAAAGAAGATGGAAGTACGATCCAAAGAACTAGCTGATAAGTTAACATCGAAACAGTTTCAATATCAAATACATGTTGCTCTTACTTCACAACAGTTTTAAACCCAGCCATTAAGAGTGTTAACGCGCCCTTGAATGTGTAAGAGAAGTAAGCGATATTGAGAAACACAACAAACCTGTCATGTTTGTGACCTCAAAGAATAAACTGCCTCCACTTCCTGCACCTCTTCCAGAGGTGGCTTCATCCGCGCCCTTGGCAGTGACAAGTCCATCAATATGCATATGCTTCTTTACAATCCATCGAAGACTGCCACCACCTAGCAAAGGTAATGAGACAAGGCCTCCTTTATGATGTGTCATTTCATAAATAAGCTATGCTATAAACTATCGTTTAAAGGGAGACCATCACAGACCTAAGCATCTATGTTTCATTAAAAAAGGGATAGGTAAAGTTTACTTAAAAAAGATTTAGGTATTTATGCATGGGTCAAACTACTGGGCACAAAATCGATACTCGTTAGGTCAATGGAACAATGTACAAAGGAGCAATGTAAGTTGTTATTGCTTTGCGTACCTTGGCTCCCTTGGTTTCCACCTTGGCTGCCAAGATTGACTGGCACGAATGCTGATCCATATGGCTCACCGCCATAAGTACCATTAGCAGCTCCCCCTCCATAGCCACCATATCCACCTCCTGCTCCGCATCCATTTGGCAAGACCATCCCAGGAGATTGGCCTAAAAGTAACATAACTCTTAAAAATACTTGAAAAGATGGTCTAATAATACTACGAATGGTTATCTTTTTGCAAAGACAGAAAAACACATACATTATATTTCAGAATAGAAGGACAAATTTCACACGGTAACTAGAAAAAATAATCGAAGACTGTTTCGATCGATATTTGGCAAAAGCTGACTCATTTTCTGAGATATACACTTGTCGTAAACAAATTTAAACTTCATCTACGCCTATTCTCTACTATTAGATAAACTTTATCTAATAAATACCTGAGCCAATGGCAGCTCCATCCAAAATCAACTTTCCCTCCGTTTCCACATCGCCATACGTAGAGTATATAACAGCATGGTTTATGCTAACTTTGCCATTGAACTTTATTTCGAAGAGCTCTGCTTTAAGTCCTACAATTACGTCCTTCCGCCTGACAATGTTCATGTTACCGCCATTCTTCACGATGACATTTGCTATCGATGCATTCCCGATCCCAGAAATGTCCGTATACGTTCGATTCTCAATCAAAGCCGTACTTGCTGTTTCCGAAAATTCGATGCTTGAGCTGTGCTCTAAAAACAAGTGATGCACACCCGTCATTCTTCCATCCATAACAGTGCGGACACCATGCACATGGAACTCAAACGGGAGGACAATCTCAGCACCATAATCAATTTTGAAGCTACAGGGCGCCTCAGTTCGATTCATTACCGATTCCACGTATTCTACGTAGACAATTTGGTTTTCACGTAAGTGTAACTGTCCTGTCCGATCGCCAATGAATCGATGCGCCGTTAGGTCCACTTTGGTTTTGTTTAGATGGTGAATTATCATACGTGAATAGCCGGTCAGCTCTACTTCATCGAATTCATAACTTGTTTTTTGCTTATCCATGACAACACTGGCAACGTCAACATTGTATCCTTCATTGCTCACGAATAACATCGTGTGGTCAACAGCCAGGTAACTGCTATTTGTTCCACTGTGGTATTTTTTGATTCTATAATCCAATTCCTTCAGGTTCTCTTCCTTGTATACCGTCCCTGCGCCGCACCTTTTATTCCCTGGCCTCCTCGTGTAATAAACTTACCACCAAATCTATACTTCCATCGACAATGGATTGCGGCTCGACCACCAGCGCCACTGCCCCCAAGAGAATGTCCTGTCCCACCAGCTATGTCAATGACACCATGACCCGTAATGTTGGTCGTGAATATTAGAATAGCTCCTCCACTGCCACCACCAGCATTTCCATTTTGACCATCAGCGCCTCTGGCTGTAAGCTGTCCATCCAATTCCAACCATTGACTTACAAACCATGTGAGACGACCACCTCCTGGGCCACCAACTCCAGTGCCATTTCCTCCTCCACTACCAAGCGCCTTCGGCCTGTAGACAGAGTCATATGCTTTTCCTGAGCCAGATACAGTATTGGCATAGGCCCCTTCCCCACCGTGGCCTGCTCCAGTCCCAATGATAATTCCTGAAACGATCATATTCTTGCCCCTTCCGATTCCTTGGTGCGCTGTTTTTCCAGTATAAGATAAACTTAACAGGCCTTGACTATAAAGGTGACCGTAAGTGCTGAAAATCGACCCATGGTTCATGTACAGCCTTCCTTGATAATGAATATAAAGTTGGTTAACATTTAGTGTCAGATCATTAATTATCTTACGAAATTCTAGATTACCTCCCTTTTTCACAGTCACATCAGCTATTGAAATGTTTCCTGGGTCGGATACAAAAACGTAATACCTATTTTCTTTTAATGCGGTCTGTGCAGTCGAATAAATATCAACTTCGGATCCAAAGGAAACGAAAAGCTTTTCAACACCGGTTATCATTCCTTCGAGCACAGTCCTTGTGCCATACAAATGAACTTCAACAGGAAACAAAATCTCTCCGCCAACATCAATTCGATAACTGCAAGGAGCCTCTGTTAGATTGTTTAATGACTCAACAACCTCAACAAATATCTTTTGCCGATTGAAAATATGAAACTGTCCTGTCTTGTCCCCGATAAATTTATGTACAGTCACATTGACACTCATGTTTTGTTGATGATAGGCCACTAAGCGTGAATAGCCAGTCAGCTCCAGTTCATCGAACTCATAAACCTCAGTGTTTTCCTCCATTATCACGGTGGCACCAGGTACATCATAACCTTCGTTATCAACATGCAAGTAAGTATGATCTACACGTAACATTGTCTCGTTAGTATTTCTCATATATTTCTTGATTCTATATTCAAGAGGCCTAAAGTTCTCTTCTTTATACCCTGTCCCTGCAGCTGCTCCTAGATTTATTCCATTGAACTTAGATTGCCCACCTTTATCCTTGATCTTTCCGCCATATGTATATCTCCATCGACAATGAATGGCTATTCTGCCACCCGCGCCACATCCGCCCATGCCAGTTCCCGCACCTCCTTCAACATTCAGCTCTCCGTGTCCAGTCATGTTTGTAGTTTTGATAAATATACTCCCGCCACTACCCCCACCAGCATTTGTACCCGTTCCTTGCATACCTTTTGCTGTCACTAATCCATTAATTTCTAGGTGTCTGCTGACAATCCAAAGTAGATAACCGCCTCCAGAACCACCAATACCCTGTCCATGACCCCCACCACTTCCAAAGTCAACAGGCGAGTAAACTGACCCGTACGCCTGACCTGGATGTTTACCTCCACCTTCACCACCATATCCAGCCCCACTTCCAATGAGATCTACTGTTTTTCCTGGGCCTTTGCCAATCTCCCCTGGGAATCCAGTACCGTCTAGAGTTATCAAGCCCCTACCTTCAACCCATGCGTAGGAAGTGTAAAATATCCCGTGATTCATTGACAGTTTACCTTCGTATTTAACTCGCAGCATGCTGGTGTACAATTTTAGTGTATCGTTTACTCTTGTGAATATTAGATGCGAGTTTCTCTTAACGAGTACTGAAGAAAAAGAAAAATTCCCGTGCGCAGATATATACAAATAAACCCGGTTCTCTACTTTGGCTGTTTGGGAAGTTGACGAAAACTCGATGCTGCCACCACTAGCAATAAATAGGTACTCAATGCCTGTCACCCTTCCATCAATTTTGCTTCTTGTCCCACGGATATAAACAGTAGAAGGGAACACAATCTCTCCTCCTACATCAACAAGAAAGCTGCATGGTGCAGTTGTTTCATTCGACATAGATTCAACAACTTCAACGTATAACAACTGCCTCTCTCTGACGTGAGCGCGACCGGTTCCGTCGCCAAGAAATCTATGCACAACAATTGTCACATTTGGGGACCTTAATGGATGCTCTGCAATAAGGTTTGAATGTCTAATCAAGTGTAACTCATCAAATTCCCAATAGTTGCGAGCTTGGTCAACAAGAACAGTTGACCAAGGTATTATGTGGTCCTCGTTATTTACAAACAAATACTTATGCAGTGCAAGAAAAACTGTTTTATTCTCTGATTGGTCGTATTTTATATCTGCATATTGAGGTGACCGACCGGTTTCTTCGATGTACACAGTCCCAGATGAGCCATACGTATCTCCAGCTCCTCCGACTGTCCGGAATGTTCCACCATACTTATACTTGTACTTAACATGAACTCCAACACGACCTCCGGAACCACCTCCACCAAGGCCAGTTCCATTCCCACCAGTAATATCAACATAACCATGCCCGGATATATTCAAGCAAGTAACCAATAAACTGCCTCCACTTCCACCACCTGCATTGGTTCTTGCAGCATTACCTCCATTTAAGAAAAGATACCCATCCAGATAAATGTCTTTTCCTATTGCCAAGACTAAAGATCCCCCGCCTTGTCCACCTATCCCATCACCGTTGCCCCCTCCACTTCCGACATCCTTTGGCGAAAAAATGTAGCCATATCCTGCTCCTCCACCATTTGTTCCAGTCTTTGCTCCGCCTTGGCCACCATGACCTGCGCCTGAACCAACGCGGGTATTGGTACTTCCAGCTCCTGGTCCCAGTTCCGCTTTAAAACCACTAGGTACAATGGTTAAGTGTCCCATGCTTTCTATTTCCATGTTTGAAGCCTTGATAATAGCCTTATTCATTTTAAGCAGGCCATGATATTTGATTCTTAGGTGATTGATAACCAATGACACTGTGGTATATATTTTGGTTGTGTCCATTATTGCATTATTCTGTATAACTATTTCTCCAATATTAAGGTTTCCAGGTTGAGAAACGAGCTTATAGGTCCCATTTTCAAACTTTGCACTCGTTGCATTTGGCCCTAGGAGGACACTGGCTCCTTTTGCAAGAAACAGCTGATCTACATCGACAATGCGTCCGTTTAGATGACATCGTGTACCCAGAACAGTCAATTTTGATGGAAAATGAGCTGCAGAGCCAGCGTCCAACTTATAACTGACCGGAGCGATCGTATAGCCTCTCCTTGCTTCTTTAACTTCTACAAAAATTATCTGTCCTGATTTCAAGTGAAACAAACCTGTACGGTCACCTTTGAATTTATGGGCTGTCAACGTTGCATTGCTTCCATTTATTTGTAATACAACGTGATTTTTCGCTTCAATTTCTTCAAACTCATAATTCATACGACCTTCCATTATAACTGTGATGGCATCTTTGTTTCTGTTCCAGTTATCAAGGTAAAGTTTTCTAAAGCTATAACCCCACTCCGTTTTATTTTCACTCCCTAATGACATCCTTGGTCTTTGATCTAACCCAATATTATTGTCAGTAAAGTAAACTGTCCCAGCAGCTCCAGCAGGACTTCCCAAACCACCAACAGCAACAAATTTCCCTAGGAAAGTTGTAAAGCACATTCAATTAGTGAATATTTGTAAAAACGTAAGATAGGAAAATTGGTCAAGTGAATAGATGAAGTGAAAAATGTTTATTTTGTAAAGAAACCATTAGCAAAGACAAACCTTGAAATTCTCGTCTCCAAGCAATGTGGATCGCTACCCTGCCACCTGAGCCACCTCCTCCTACACCAATGCCGTTGCCTCCTTTGGAAGATATGGTACCGTGACCCGCGAAATTCTCAGTTTCAATCAAGACACTTCCTCCACTTCCGCCACCTGCATTATTTGATCTTGCATTTCTGCCATCAGCCACAATAATACCGTCAATATGCGAAGAATACGTAATGTTCATCTGCAGAAGAGAAGCAAAGTATAGACCACGAGTTCAACTTAGCCTCTTCTATTGACGTTCTTGAATAACAATCCTGAGAACCAGTTTGGTTGCTTAAGTAATTGGGTAAACTATAATAAGAAGCTAAAGACTTAACCGAAAATCATACCTGTTCAGCGTGAATCATTGATTAAGATATCATAAAAATGATCAATGAAATTTTCCAAATAAATTTATGCTTGAAATCTTGAAATAAAGAAAACCTTAAATCTAATCTTGATAGCACTTTTAAGGAAAAACAGACTGTAAAAACATACGAAGATTGTTCCTCCTCCTGAGCCACCAAAAGCAGTGCCACCTCCAGATCCTGGCATTCTTGGAGAATAATATGAGCCATATGCAGGGCCTGCGCCTAATCCTCCTCCATAGCCTCCATGGGATGCTCCTGTTGACTCGTTTCCTGGACCCGGGCCTGACTGTGCCGGAAAGCCCTTGCCTGTTACGTTGATAATTGAACCAGTTTCTAAGTGAAGATTCGATGTCTGCAGCTGAACATTCTGTAATGCATAAATCAAAATATCAATTTCAAAAAAGTGTCAAACAAATTCGTGCGATATTAGTGATACCGCTAATTTACATTAAACTGTTTGAACTACATGGTTTTCGAAATAATATTGTCAGCTGAAATGATATTTTGCATGAAGTGGGTATTGAATCGAAAGAGTAGTAAAGTTATGATGTAAAAACCCAAAACTGTTACGTTGGATGAGTATTATTAAGGGATAACAATTAAAAATAGAAAAGTACCTTAGCTCTAACTACCGAACCGCTGCGTAGAATAAAATCTTTTGCGTTAATTCGACAATCTTCAGTTTCTGTGAAGATTAACATCGAGTTAGCCTCTTGGGTCCAGACCCCAACATCAACGCCACCCTGCTCCATCATACTTCTTGTGTGGTTTTTTGAAGAAGGAGGCAATATTCTTGCGGATGAAGCCAAGTGAACTACTTTTCCCTCTGCGACAGTGAGATTAAGAACGCCTACAATTGTTCCCTTTAAATCTATAGCAGGGATATTCTGACCAAGCACTGTGACATCGGTTGGAAAATACAAGACAGCAAATGAATCAACCAGGTAATTGACTTTAGATATTGATCGTCTTGTCATTTGTGGATTATATTCGATAAAGAATGTTTGGTGCTTTTGTACATGGACCAACCCGGTACCGTCACTTACGAGGTTTGAAACTGAGATTGATGGATTGGAAGATATTTCGCTGCTAATCTGCAGAGTGGCCTGCAATCAAAAATGTGGTCAAACTATTGCAAACTGGTGATTGACAGACCAGTCTAGAACAGATCTGTCAACATAAAAAATCAGGGCTTAAAATATGTAGCAATGGCATGCATCAGTGAGATACGATAAAAAGTTGGTATTGATATTTTTTCATGGTATAAAAGAGTTCTTTTGAGCTTAATGTAAATGAACCTGCAATAGACAATGGTTTTGGATGCATCGAAATCATTTTCCAAGGATAAGATTTGGTAGTAGTAGCCTAATTGTAAATAGTAGCCTAATTGAACAAATCATACTATTTGCTAATAAATGCAATAAAATTTCATTGCTATAAAAGCCATTTATCATGTCAAATATAAAAACGCTCTTGATAGAGAGCTCAACTTCACAAAACAATCGTTACGCTCTCCTTGCTGCACCAATAAGTGTGTATTATACACCTCTACGTCAAACTGCATGTAAAACCGCTATGTTCAGAGCACACCCCTATCAAACAGCAACGATTTCCTCCATAAGGCTTAGTTGAAATCCACTTTAAAAAAAACGTTCATCTAAGCAATTTAAATGACCCCCCCCCCCCAAAAAAAAAAACTTTCATGGTCATTTACCTGCTTCAAAATTTCAACACTATCAAATGCAAATGTTGCATTGTTCAGCTCTGTAGAATTCCACGGCGTGCTTGGGTTTTGCTCAGAAACCCGCAATGGCTTGGCCGGTTTGGCATTGTTACCATCAATAATTAGCCTGCGGTGATATCCGAACCTGGTCTTTGTTTCAATGAACACGGAGCCAGGTCCTCCTGCTGACGTCCCGGTCCCGCTTCCACCTACGGCCTTCAAACGACCTCGGTAGTGATTCAGCTTCAAGATATGTATTGCTATCCTTCCTCCAGCACCACTCCCAGACACAAGGCTGTTGCGGCTAGAGCCCATTCCACCATTCGCTCGTACCTCTCCATGTCCACCCAGTTCATTTGTTGTTATCCATATACTTCCACCACTACCCGCACCTTCACCTGTAATTAAACCTAATTCTTTACAACTGTTACTTTGTTTCATTAAGCGGGTTGCATACTGTAAGAGCCTCAGTACATTGAATACCAGCAAAGAGTCTCTTGCCCATCGATCACAATGAAAACCTGCTCTAAAAATGTATATTATTTCAAGTCAAATAAAAAAATCAAAATCTTACCAGAAGCCCCTTTAACGTTTATTCCATCAGCAGCAAAAACACCATCCAAAATAAACTTATGCCCAACCCTTATTCGCATTTTCCCACCACCTCTCGTGCCCATACCTCCTGGACCAGAACCACCCCTAGCTCCAAACATGCCAGGTCGGTAGATTGATCCATATGATTGACCACCAGAGGCCCCGGACATCGAGTGACCACCGATTGAGCCATGGCCTGCCCCAGCAGCTGCAGTTGATGAATTCGCACCACTTGCTTTTGAATGATATACAGATCCACGTCCGGAGCAATCAAGAGTCGCTGCCGGCTCTAACTGGAATTCGGTTGCCTCAACGTCGAAGTACTCAGCAGTAAACAAGCAATTGTATTTCAGATCCTGAGAAAAAAGCGTACTTTTACAGGTTTTCTTCCTTCTACCAAAATTTATTTCTACCACATGTATTAAATCGTTTACACTACACTGTTTATTTCAAAACATTTTTGAAAGAAGAGTACCAAGCACAAAATGCTTGATTTGCTCCTAACATTCAAATTCACAATACAAATAATGTAAATGAAAATATCTACCACAATCTTTTAACTGCTAGAGTAAACTGCACACATCTCCTTACTTAACAACACTGAAAACCAAAGCACGTAAACAAAGCAAAAAATATTACAACGAAGCTAGGTTCTACACTATTACAAATAATACTAGGTTCAAACATAGTCAATTGAATGGTACAGAGGAGTATAATTGAAAGATTAAATGCAAATGAACAAAACTTACCAACAGTCCAGCGGTAAATGTGACACCCATCGGCGGCGGGAAAGCAATAACGGAACCACTTCCAAATTCTAAATGGGAAAACCTGAACGTACCAAAACGGTCAATATACTTTCTTTCTTTATTTACGATCAGCGAAGTATGAGACATGGCGCCAATCAAGACTTTTCTCTTGTGGGCTATGTGCAAATACAAAGTATTTGTAAGTCTTCCATTCCAGTCAAAAGCAACAGCTCCTAAGCCAACTATGTGCAAAACAGTTGGCATAATGGCTTCTGAACCAGCATCAAGCTTGAAATTTGCCAGCGTTCGGCTTATCGTCACTCTTGCGTCTTTCACCTCACACCGCAATAATTGATTCTTGTGTACATGGATAAGACCTGTCCGGTCTCCAATAATTTTCTGAACTGTAAGATTGCGTTGAATGTAGTCTTTATTCATTTGTAACGATGCAGATCTGTGAAGATGAACCTCGCTGAATTCGTAACTTGTGCTATTTTCATCCAGTGTCACGTAGTGCCCCCATCCTCTATTCTGGTTGTCAATTCGTAGCTGGTTATAATCGTATCCTTTTCTTACATCGGCGATGTATATAGTCCCTGGTCCACCACCTTTATCTGTTTTGTCTTTTGTTATATCTCCTGCCTTGCCACCATAACCAGTGAACGTTCCAAGGTACTGTATTTGCTTCTTTAGGTTAACAGCGACTCTTCCACCAGAGCCACCCCCACCTTTGACTCCTTCTCCGTTTCCTCCATTTACATTCACAGTTCCATGCCCCTCGAGCGTTTCTGCATCTATTAAGACGCTTCCACCTGCACCACCCCCACTGTTAGAGCCAGACAATGAGCTTGCCCCATCTGCTGTTATGATGCCATTAACATACAGCTTATTAGTGACAAAAATCTTAACAGAGCCTCCCCCAAGACCTCCAATACGGTTACCTGGGCATCCTCTAGTACCAAATGACGTAGGCCTGTACATACTACCAAGTGGTGGCACAAATTGGGAGGATGTCAACCCAAGTCCTCCTATTGATGCATGACTACCACCTGCACCCCCACACCCTTTTGGCAAAGCCGGCTCAGCGACAAGTCCCGGGCGGTCAGCTCCAGCTGCAGTTATACGGCTGCCATCTTCAAGCTTCAGGTTTGTAGCACTTATGTCAATGATGTCGGCGACTAGTGTAACACCATATTTCAGATGGAAATTGCCAATGGTGCACTTCATTGATGTTACGTTAATAAGCTGGAATTTTGAGCCATCTTGTAACTCAAACAATGGAAATCTGAACGTTTGTGGCTTTTCAACTACATACGTACCGTTTTCCGTGAAGGACGTGTGAGCTTTTCCTATGAAATAAAACCTTTTGCTTTTCGATACAACCATGTCCCTCACACCATCTAGCAATCCACGTAATACCAGAGACGCCTGAGGTCCTGGAGAAATTAATCCAAACTCGCCAAGCAAACGTACAACGGAAGGCAACACCAATTTTGAAGTCTCTCCCACAACAAAGTTGACAGGGGCGGACGTAGAGTATTGTTCTTTCTCGATATAAAACGTTTGGTTTGATAGAGACCACAGGACTCCAGTTCTATCGCCTTTAACGCTATGGATTATTAAGACTCCAGGTCCAGGCCGGATTTGGAGTTTAGCGCCACCAAATATCAATGTTTCGTTAAAAACATACTCAGTGGTATTAAATTCGTCCAAGATAACTGGATAAATTGATAAACGCCTTGAATTATCTACTATGAGCTGGCTGTGGAGCTGTTTATACTTTACTTGTGATATATACACTGTTCCTGGCCCACCAAAAGAGTTCGAACGCCTGCTTACACCTCCAGTCGCGTGATACTCCCCGGAGAACTCATTTCTAGTGAGAACGTGAATGGCCATACGACCAGCCGCTCCACCGCCGCCTGACGAATCACCGGCTCCACCTTTCACTGACAGGTCACCAGTTCCCTTGACTTCATAAGCCTTTATCAAAATACTGCCACCACTTCCTCCACCTCCTGAACTGCCAACAGGCGCATTCTGCCCATCGGCTGTTATTGTTCCGTCTATTATAACAGTTACACCGGCCTCTATTCTGACAAAACCACCTCCAAAACCACCCAACAAAGCTCCGCTCCCTCCCAATGATCCTGTGTGTTTGGCCAAATGTATGACCCATAAGGAGCTGCAAAGAAGCTATAGCCATTTCCACCATAACTTCCATGGCCAGCTCCTTGGCTTGATAAGATGTAAGGCCTTTTGTCTGGTACTGTTCCTGCACAGTTAATTTCAGCCCCGGATTCAATATCGACTGATGACGTAATAAGCTTGAAGAACTTAGCACTTATCTTCGAAGAGTACTTCATACTCAAGTAGCTTGTGACAAACTCTACACCTACACCACCTTCAAGTCTGACGTCACTGCCGGTAAAAAGTTGGATTGTTGCAAAGTGGTAACTGCCATCCGGAGACGAGACGTACTTTCCATTTATAAATCTCTTTGTGTTAGCCGACGGGTGAATTTTTACCAAACGTTTTTCAGCTATGATGATGTCTTGTATTCCTATCAGTGTCCCATTCACCTCTAAAGCAATACTCCCTATACCCTGAAAAAATGTTTTATCTGCCAAGAAAGCACTGCCACCATGGTCTAGCTTCAGGTTAAAGTTAACTCGTGCTACTGTTTTTCTGTATAAATTATGTTTGAAATACAAGTACTGGCTGGCATGAATATGAATCAAGCCAGAATTGTCACCAAACACGCTTGCTAGCCTGAGAACGGCGGCATGGTTTTCTTTTCCCATTGACAAAGCAGCACTTTTGAAGAGATGCAATTCATCGAAACTATATTCACTTTTACTATCATTTAGTACAACAAATTTGTTATCTGATGTGTCTCTGTTACTGACTTTCAAAACTCTGTACTCTCTTTTATCTCGTATGTCAGTTAGATACACAGTTCCAGGTCCACCTAACGACGCCACGTTTTCACTTCTTCCTCCGAAAGATTCAATTTTCCCATGGAATTTACTCTCAGTTTTGACGTGAACAGCTATACGGCCACCAGCCCCACCGCCTCCAGTCCCATCACCATTACCACCATTAGAAAGAAGATTTCCCCCTCCACTGAATAGACGACTCACATCTATATGTATGCTGCCACCACTGCCACCACCTGCCTTTGTCGTTAATGCTGCTCCACTGCCACTGCATTCTATGGATCCATCAAATAAGAATGTATTTGCTATAACAGTTACTATACCACCGCCTTCACCACCGGCAATCCCATTGGTGGAATTGCCACCGGGAGATCCAGCCTCCTGCGGTTTGATGAACGAGCCATATGCTGTGCCCCCTTTATGTCCACCTCCTGAAGATGCATGTCCACCACCACCTGCAAGAAGTCCTGCTCCCTTAGACACAGTCCCCGTTGCACCTAACCCATTCGTAGAAATAACTGAACCACGTTCCATTTTGATCCAGTCCACCTGCAAGTTAACGCTACTCCGATGCAACATTACTCCTGTTCTTACTGACAGTTTTCCAACATTTAACTTCAAAGGACCATTGCCTCCATATTTTGAATTGCTCTTTAAAACAACTTGTCCAAATTGCTGAGCTCCTCGGTCACTAAGGGAAACGTAACTCTCACCCTGCAATATACCAGTTTGCGATTGTGGTCCAAAGAAAATGCTTGACTTCGATTCGACAGTTAGAGTCCTTACATTAGCAAGAATACCGTTGATTGTCAATGAAGATCCATCGATAGTCAAGTTAGTTGCTAACACCAAAGATGCTGCGAAATCAACAAAGACATTAGCTGTTAAAGTTATCAATTGCTCCTTTGCTTCCGTTACTTCAATCATCAAAGTTTGATTTTTCAAGGCTCCTATCTCTCCTTTACCATCACCAATTAGATTTGCAACAAATATTTTGTTTTTTGCTAGCTTCCTCATTCTGAATCGCAGTCTCGACGGACCTTTAATGTCAAGCTGATCAAAAGTAACATGATCAGAAGCCCTTGCGACAAATTCTGTAATCGCTGAATATGCTGATTTCGATTCCAGATTTTTGCATGTAAGTTTCCTCCTGAAAAAATCAAGACATATAAAACAAGAGAATTGAAAACATATTTCTGTTCATTTCTTTTAACAAATATGTTATCTAATCAAATATTGAACTGCATCTGATGTTTCGTACCCTGCTTGGTTCAAAATGATACCGGTAAAAACGATGCGAATCAATCAGAACCTCTTTTACTTATTAAAACTTAAATGACTTCGCAAATATCATTATGAACAAATGCTCAAAAATGTTACCTTGGAATCATCGTTTTCATATCCTCGACGTAAATGGTCCCTGCTCCACCCACAATCATTCCATTACCACCACGTGACTGCATAGTGCCTTTAAACTTCGCCTCGTTATCAACATGAACGGCAACGCAGCCACCCCCTCCTCCGTTTCCACTGCCAAGTCCATCTCCTCCGTCAGCAAAGACTTTTCCGAGCCCGTTAAACGATGAGGTGATAATGTAAATGGTGCCTCCACTTGCCCCACCGCTGTTCTGTTGCTTTGAACCGAGGCCATTTGCTAGCAGGCTCCCGTCGACCTTTAAGTTTCCGGAAACTTTCATTTTCAAAATACCCCCTGTAAAATACATTATAAATCTATGAACTGGAAAAATTTTCTTATAACAGGAGTGAAACGAACAAAAAGAAATGGTAGCATAAATGTAGCTCTAGTCTATAACAGTGCCGCTTTACCCTTAAAACTGACGTGTATTTCTATAAAAATAGTTAAGACGATGTTGGAAAAAGATTTAGCAGATAGTGACCTGCAAAAAAAGTCGTATGAGCCCTAAATATAATTGCAACGACAAAACCTGACAGCATTCACTGTTGCATAAGAGCTTATATATATTTGACTTCGCTCTCTTATATGTCTAATTGATAAAATAAGTGTTGATGAACAAACCTCCTGCGTTGCGACCACCTCCGGCCTCACCAGTCAAATCAGGGTGTAGTGATGACAACTCCCTATATTGATCTACAATTCTTCCACCACCGTATCCACAATGACTACCCCCGTCAGCAGAATGCGTGACAGAACTTTTGCTTATCATTCCTGATACATCAATCATAGCACCAGCATGCAAGATAATTTCGCCACTGTCTACGAAAAGTCGATGAGCACTTAGGACAGATCCAAAAAACATTTCCAGTGATGCAAGGGATATCGGAATCATTTGTTCGGCGGTATTCTCAAAATACAGCTTCGCACGATTTTGAAGGGTAACTTTGATAAACTTGTACTCGCCACGTTTCGACAAAACGACATACTTTCCGTCCTTGTACTGTGCAGTTCTGCCAGAAGCGGACAAAGTGGTCGTTTTTGTTTCGCCTATATTAAAGTCGAACACACCCGTAAGTGTACCAAGAAGCCTGTTGTCGCGCCCAAGGAATGTTACTTTGCTTGCTAACCGTACTTCGCCAAATTTATCAACGTGAAAACTGGCATGGACATCGCTAGACGCTTGCGTCTGTTCTAAACTAAGAATGACACCATCAGGAACGTGCAAAACACTTCTGTCGTCTGACTCAAAGCTCGTAATGTCTGCATTTTTGTCGCAATGAAGCACAACACCACCCTTCAGGACAACAATTTCAAAAGCATACTGGCTTACCGTTTGGTTCAGAAACAACTCAAAAGAATGATTTAAGTTTAATCGGTTCTGTATCAGTAACTTCTCTCTTTTGAAATAGTTGTTATGAATATCTTTAATGTAGGCAGTACCAGGTGAGCCACTGAACCCCCAAATAGAACTACTGTTAGCTTTTTTTCCTCCAGTTGCATCAACTATTCCCTTAAATGTAAATTGATCACTGACAATGATCGATATTCTCCCTCCTGAGCCACTACCCCCGAATCCTTTCCCTTCACCTCCAAGCGTTTGTATTGATCCAAGTCCAGTAAGCTTTGAGGTGACAATATGAATACTTCCTCCTGATCCGCCACCGGCATTTTCTGCACCTGGTGAGCCATCTGCTGACACTGTACCATCTACTAGCAAATTTACCGCTTCTATCATCAAAATTCCACCACCACTCCCACCTAAGGCCCCTCCGGAACTACCTCCACCGCTGCCATGGTTTTCCGCCTTGAAAAGAGACCCATATACAATTCGCGTTCCATTAGCGTTTCCTCCTGAGCCAGAAAACCCTCCATACGCTCCGCCAGCAGCACCCCAATTTACCACAGAAGTTCCACCCCCTGGACCTCTTCCCGCAGGAAATCCCTCACCATTTACAGAAATTCTGCCACCATAAGATATCACCAAACTGGGAGTCTTTAAAAGCAAATTTTTGCCTTCTAATAATCCGCCATATCCAAGAATTATGGATTCAGAGTTCACTTGAACTTTCTCGTCCAACGATGACTCAAATTTCAACTTCCCTTCGTTGAGAATAGCAATTGATCTAAAAGAGAAAGTCCTTGGTTTCCCTGTTGATATCCCTATACTGCCGGTTCTGGCAACAACAATATGACCTTGCTTGCCAGCTATGATATTTTCTCCGCCAATCACCCGACCCTCGATGTACAAAGAAGGTTTGTTTATCGTTTTTGTGACGAATAATCCTGTGGCTAAATACAAAGTTGCATTGAGTTTGACAGATAGCGAACATGGAAGCATAAAAGGTCGTTTAGAGAAAGCTTTCGATGTTTGAAGAAACACCTTCTGCCTTGGCATTATTGTAAGAAAACCACTGAAATCCCCTGAAACTTTGGAAAACTTAATAACAAGATCAGACGATGATGCAAATGTCAGCTTTCCCTCTCCCGAGATATCTAAATTCTGCAAGGTCATCGTCGCACTGTCAACCATAATCTTCGACTCGACATTTGACATTAAGCCATTATTGTTGATAAATGTTGAATTTACATCGACTCCAACTACTTTTTCGGATATGAAAATAGTCCCGGCCGCTCCTGTAAAAGCTCCTTTACCACCGTAGGCCGTTATCCGCCCCTTGAAATTCGTCCTATATTTTACGTTGAGAGAAATGCGTCCTCCTCCACCTCCGCCACATAGAGAGTTCCCACCATTAGCAGATATACTACCCTGTCCTGACAAAATCTCTGCTTCTATGAGCAAACTCCCACCACTACCACCACCTTGGCTACCGAAAGATGAAACTCCACTGACTGAAACATTTCCATTTAGCACAAGTGTTTTAGTAGTAATGAATAGAACGCCGCCTCCAAAACTTCCAGCAAGACTACCTGCAGATCCACCACTGCTTCCAAAGGCAGTTGGCCTCACTAATAAACCATACGATTCACTAGTTAGAGCTCCGCCCCCTTGGCCACCATGGCTTCCACCAAACCCACAAGTTTCGTTACCAGATGAAATTTTAACAGACTTTTTATCATTGCCTAGTGCCTTGATCTCTGATTGGTTCTCCATCACTATTTTACTTGCTTTTATAGTCAAATCAAGCTCCGACATCGACTTCAAACGTGACCCACGGGCCATGGATAATGAAAAAACATTTATTGTCACTTTTGGTGAGCTAAAACAGATTTCAGATGACACTGATAGAGTCAATCTTTCTATGTCCAGCTGATATGTGGACGAATGACCAATCCGTGATTCTTTGCTTAAAGAAATATTTGATTTATGCCCTATGTAAATGCTTTTCGTGATTAAATAGCTTTTCTGCAGCATACTTAAGCTTTTCAAAGACTGTACAACAAGACTTTCCGCTTGCAGCCAACCTGAAATTTGTTCAGATCCTGGTGAACTGAGTTCTAACTGACCAGAACAATTAAACATTGCATTTTCCCTCACATTTATGTTACAGTATAACTTCTGTCCTTCTGTTGAGTTTACAACAATCGAGGCGTTTGAACCAACATCCAAAAAGCAACCACTCTGTGTGCTTAGACGACTTGTTATTAAAGAGAAATTGTTGACCTTAAACGTCGTAGATCGTCCGAGTGATATCTCATCGAAAAAATATGATACACTATTTGCTGGTAAAGTTACAACCCCTGATTCGTTCAATAGCAAGCGTATTTTGCGAATTCCAGCCGTATTTACGAGCACTACGGTGCCTGGCTGTCCGTTGTGAAATGCACTGCCTCCATGAACAGAATATGATCCTTTGAATGCATCTCTTTCTGTGTAGACTGCTATTCTTCCTCCTCCTCCACCGCCTCCATTGCCGCCCTGGCCGGCACCCCCTTCGGCTCTAAACGCCCCTCTACCCTTTATCCAATTAGCTATTATCAGAAGACTTCCACCGCTACCTCCACCAATACCATCACCACCATTTGCATCAATAACTCCATCATGTGTTATGCCACGTGATACATTAAGTACAAGTTGTCCTCCGCCTTTTCCAATCTCACCAGTAGCGCCTCCTCCTCCACTTTTGCCATGGGCTTTGGGTGTCATAACGTTGCCAAAAATACCATTTGCTACAGAAATTGAAGAAGCCCCTTTACCTCCTTGTCCACCATGACTTGCTCCTGTATCTGTTGACGATAACCTTCGATTGGGTAGCGAATGTGGTAGAAGGCTGAGACGGCCATCAGTAAAGACTTTGATGTTACCAACTTCAAGTGTTGTTTCTTCGTAACCATTACTTTGAAAGGCAAATACAGCTTGTTGCTCTATCACCAGAGATGAGTACCTATACCTTCCTGGTGGCAAGGAGCATCTCTGGCCAACCAATAACGTGAACTCTTCGTAATTGCAAGTTATATTATAAACGATCTTCCATCTTGTTACTTCAACTAGGTAAGGCTCAATCATGTACCTGGTAACATTCCGAGTGTAGCTAACATTATGCCCTTCACGAATTTCCCAACCATCCTCTCTCACGAGGTACGATACATTACGAGAATGGGTGACATTTGCATGGTAGCTAACGTTTCGAGGATAATAGAACAACTTGCCTGTGCCACATGGATCGTAAACAACGTCTGAGGATATATTAACAATCTCGTGTCCGTGGGGGCAGCTTAAACGAGAAAGAGACGGGCCTCTACTTTGTTTTACAAACTTTTTTAACACCACAAGAGGTATAATAGGCGGAAAAACTGCAGAATATTGAAGTTCAAATTCGCCTACATCAAAATGTGTTCTGTCTTGTGATTCAGGAACCACTGACGCTCGGGATTCTACAACAAGCTTTTTAAATGAGAACCTAGAAATGGAGATATCCTTGTAACTTGTAAATCCAGGATGTTTTACCTGAAGCTGACTGTATGGATGCAGAATGAAAGAGGCAGCGCCTACTAACTGTCCAGCTATGTGCAACTTAGTAAATGGTTTCAAGCTGAATACATTGGGAACCTGAAGCAGTGCACCAGGAAGCACTCGCAGTGATAATGGAAGCTCGTAGCTGATATCCCCTCTATATGCAACATAAAGCTGGCGACCATCTTGCAGCGACAGTTCACTCTGTGGGTCTCCTAACAGAGCATCAATAAAAAGGGTACGTTTGGATACGGCTGGGCACGCTTGCATACTTAATCTTCCTCTGTTCAAGACTGTCAATTTTGAAAGTTCAATGCTTGATCCTGAATCGCATGCAATGACGGTTTCTTCCACATTACTTTTTGAGTATCCATTAACTTTTATGCTTCTCTTACCATTGGCATTTTCATGCAATATTCCACTTCCTCCTGCATTCATAACTCCTTCACCTCCTTTTAAATCATAATCCAGGATGCCTCCTTTTGTTGAGTATTGCAATGACAAAAGCCCCGCACTCCCACCGCCGCTGCGCGTATAACCATTTCCTCCCCCAATCGAGATGCGACCTGAACCAAGAAGCTTTGTAGCGATTATCCAAATACTTCCTCCTGACCCACCGCCATCGCCAGGATGTTGCCCGCTGTTTCCTCTAAAAAAGCAAATTCAAAAAAATAATGTAAGTAGTTTATTTTCTGTGTATTGCAATGCCAGTACAGTTTTTCATTATTATCAAAATTTGTACAAATATCGGCGGCATAACACTCTGCATTGGTCCGCTTCTTCTTGTCATTTTGAAATTCTATATTCCGAAACACTTTTTTATGACATTAAATATCATCGAAAGATTTAACAGAGGCCATGCACAGTATTCAACGAAACGGAATGCAATTCGCAAGGATTTTTATTTGAAGGATAAATGTGATAGCTTGGTTTTATCTAAGGAACTTTAACAAAATTGAATCAAAAGCACCAAATACGTATTATTAATGAATTTACCTACATTCGCTCAGCTGACAAGCCTTAGACTTACCTTGCTGAAATTGCTCCATCTAAACTTAATTCAACGGTGAAAATCCTGATAATGCCACCTCCTTCTCCTCCGCCAGTGGCAGCACTTATTCCTCCGCCACCAGAACCCGCCTTTCCAGGTTGAAATATATTTCCATAGGGAGCAGCATGTGAAACGCTGGAAGGGCAAGCTCCAAATCCAGCATGGCTGCCTCCACAGCTTTCCTTTCCTCGGCTGTCTGTTGGACCAGCTCCTTCGCCTCGCATCTTCGGGAAGCCACCATAATCCACGGAAATAACTGCTGAATCTCTTACGGCCATTGTTTGTGCTTCAATGTCTAATGATCGGCCTGAGATAGTCCCTCCTGCTTGCATATCTAAAATTCCTGCCTTTATTTTGAACAGATTCATGGACGTGCTTGGCCCAACAATCACACCCCCTGGGAATATACTAAGCTTTGTTAGATCGAACCCTGAATCTCCAGAAAGATAGAAGCTGATCCTAGCATTCAAAGACACACGAAGTTCACCAGACGACACCGTCAGTTCTCTGACTCCAATAAGAGCACCTTCAAGATACAAATCATTATTGTGGAAAATGACCTTTTCGGGTAGTTGAAAAACGCCATTTGGGTAAACCTGCAAATTGGCAGGGACATACAAGTCTGATTGCTTAATAATGATAAGTTGTTTGGCCAGTGTGTGCAAGTAGCCAAAGCTTTGGCCTTCGTATGTGCTAATCAACTGATGTAAAATGATAACACTTGAGACTCCCTGTTTGTTTTGCTCAAACACTACGTGAGATGAACCTCCCAACTTGAATACATTAAAGCTATATTCCGTATAATAGTCAGTGCGAGACAAGCCTATGACCTCACTTGCATACAATGCTCTGTTTCCGTCATTGCTAGCAGGGACCCAAGTCCTCGCAGCATCTGTAGAAAGCCTAGAGAAATCTTTGATCCTTGCAGATGAGGGTTTGCGGCCCCGGTTCGAAATGGTGAGATTGTTTTCCCCTGTCTTTGAATTAATAACGACAATAGTGCCAGCTGCACCACTTTCGTGTGCTGAATAACCGCCAAATGCAACTAGACTTCCTTCAAATGTGTTTCGTTCTGCAAAATGCAAAGCGATCCTGCCTCCACTTCCACCTCCACTTAAGATATCTCCTCCACCACCGTTGGATGAGACACTGCCGGACCCTTCCAAAGTCTTACAGTCAATCCAAACACTGCCACCACTCGCGCCGCCATTTGGAGAACCAAGAACTGCACTTCCAGACTGACCGTTCACTTTAATGTCGCCATCAAGTTTAAAAGAGAGGCATTGGACACGCAAAACCCCTCCACCTGCAGTTTTCAAGCCTCCTCCACTGCTTCCAAATTGGCTTGGCTGTTTAAGGCTATTGTAGAAACTGCCTCGTATCTCCTGCATATTCCCTTTACCACCGAATCCACCATGGCCTGCACCTGAAGCCCCGTGAGAGTTAACAATTCCTGCTCCCAAACCAGCACCATTCACAGCACTCTGTGGAAGTGTAAATGAAGCTCATTATTCAAATCTTTATCAGCTAAATCGATAACATAGAACGGGCTATGCAAATAAAACTGTTTTCAATAAAATTGACCTTATGATGGATACATTTTGTACTTAAAGGAAAACGGCAATTTGAAAATTTGACACTAGAGTGAGAGAGCATTTCGTTGCTATGTAAACAGCCAACAAAAACTCACTTTAAAGCTTAAGTCGAGCAATCCTGACTGAGCTATCTCCACATTTTTTGCTGTTAAATGAAGTCTTGTTGCAACTACACGACCTCCGGTTTGTATTGAAAAATTTGTAATGTTGATGAAAATTCCATGCTTATCTGACTCAAGAAGCATTGTTCCACCACCAAGGACGTTAACGGAACTAAGACGTATCTTTCTTGACTTCACCCCACTTGGGTCAATCATTTCTCTGCAACGAAAAAAGATTTCTTTTTCAAGCCATAGACTTAAATTCCAAAAAAGTTATATAACGATATTAGAAAATTTACGAAGAATCTCCAACCATTTGAGGAAATATATTGGAATTTGCTCTTAAACTAATATCTGCGGATTTTCGTCAGGTTTCTGAAATCTTTTGCCATTATTCGATGAAAAATATCACGAAGAACCAAACTATTTTCTTAAAAAATTGATGTATGAATGACAAACCAACATTTAAAACAAAAACTAGTAATATTATGGGCGACTCTTTGTCAATACCTCCTTTATTTTATTTTGCCTAGATACAAATGAAGTCTGCAACTTGCTTTGCTTTCACTTTGCTACTATGTTTCTTGATGTAAATGAGACTGATCATTTCCATGCTCTAAATAGCTATATACAGTACACACAGTTTACATATATGCGGGGGTTTTGCTGTTTGTAGATGTGAAAGCCCTTGTATCTACCATGAAAAACGAAACAGCACAAGGAATTGGTTCTCATTGTGAAAATAAGCTTACCGCACGGTGAAAGACCCTTCTGGGCCAATTGTCACATTTTCTGCTCCACGTATTCTTCCAGCCACGACAATTCCGATGCGATTTATGTTCAATCCAGGAGGGAGTATGACATCACCAAACTGTTGAATGTTCAGGCCCCAAAGAAGTTCCTGGTTAATTCCATTTCCTTTCGTCATATCAATCTCTTGGTACTTGAGGATAAACAGCATTCCAGTTCTGTCACCGCGGATGGCCCCAACGTGCCACGTAAGCATAGAATTAGGTAATTCCGTCTTCGCTGCAAGTTTCCCTCCTCCGCGGATATCAAGTTCATCAAAAATCACTGACCCAACGTCCGAAGATGCGAAGATCCAAGTCATTTTCGTCATTTCAGAACGGTCTGCAATTGATGTTGCCTGTTCAATTTTGTTGTCAATTAACAGCTTCGACTTGTTCTTCCCTACGTCCATCAGGTATACAGTACCTGCTCCAGCAGGATATTGCTTGCTTTCTCCACCAAGAACAATATATGAGCCAGCAAAAGATGAATTCTTGTAATTGATAGCAATGCGTCCTCCGCCACCAGCACCTGAACGAAAGAATACCTTTCTCTCAATCAGTCATTACTTAATAAATGTACTAACAGCAATATAGCTCTCAAAATTTTCAGAAATTCATGCTAGGCTTAAAAATTCAGAAACAATATATGATTTAAAAACTTTTTGAAAATTAATCTTCAGTCATCAATATTTGTGGAGCATCTTACGAAATAGCATGAGAATTCATAAAAAAGGATACATTGATCATTCAAGACTGACGAGGAATACCTAATTTAAGAAGCTCTTCTTGGTTATTAACCTTATACAAAACACAATTTGTTTTTCAAGTCATTTTTAGTTTGATGTGCCTAACCCGTCAAAGGCTGTAGTCAGATATTTACTTTTTCGCAGATAAAGAATAATACAGTTTCTTTGCGAAACACATACCATATGAATCTGCACCGCTCCCTCCCTTTGCTGACACTGTTCCTCTTCCTGATAAAATGGCTGCGACCAAGTATATACTGCCTCCACTTCCCCCAGGCGACTGTCCGTTGGCAACAATAGACCCATCAACATGCATGGTTTCACTAGCGTTTAACTTGATAATGCCTCCTCCTGTAGAGTTACCGTTACCACTTCCAAATGAAGATGGTTTGTTTACTGTTCCGTATGTATTATCAACTGCAAACGAGCCGTGGATCTGGCCACCACTGCCAGCATGAGTAGCGCCATTTCCACCTTAAACAAACATGCAACATGACAGAGCAATGAGAAATTAAATTTCTTTCTCCGGCTTATTTCAGATACCAAACTATTCCAATAAGATAAAACTTGCAGCGTGGTAAATCATTAAACATACCTAAAAATGTTTATGAAATATTTATAAAAAAGGAAAAAAGTTGCCTTGAACAAAATTAAAAGAAAGTTGAGTTGAACAAAATTAAAAGAAATTTGAAGAACATATCATACCTAAACCGACACCTTTGCCATTTTTTAGGCCACCTCCATTTGCAGAAATCTCACCAGAACCATCAACCGTTAAAGACTTTGAGTTTATTTCAAGCCAAATTGCAAGGACCTTGCCACCAGGAAGAATTCTGAGTGAATCTGAAACGGTCAACTTTAGTGCAGGATTCAGTAGAAAAACCGTCGCGTTTGATTGGATTGTGCCGCCGATAGTAAGTGATCTTAAGCTGAACTCTTTCGCCTGCATCCCAAAGCTTGATGCCTAAACAAAGCAAACATAAGAATCGAAAAGGCCAAGAAACAAACTCTTATATTAATACAATTATAATTTTGGCTTACGAATTATTATAATACCTAATAGTCACACACTTTTACAGTAAAAGCAAATATGTACTCCAATTTACAAGGGTTTTTTTTCTAGACAAAATTGCTTTAACATAAACATAAGAGGCTATATACCTTGTCACCAAGCAGGACGCGTACACCCGGACTGACAACCAAATCCTTTATCCCAGTTATCGTTCCTTCAATGCTGACATCTTCATTTGCAAGTGAATCCAGAGTTATCGATTCAGGCAGCCCGATGTTGCCATTTTTGTAAACCCTAAATGATGCTGGAAACAACTGGCTTGATTTGTGAACAGTGAGATTCACACCGGAGGACACGTGGATCTGGCCCGTGAAATCGCCATCAAGCAGGCTGGTAAAGATATTTAAACTCGCGGCCTCAGCTATTGAAAATGCAAGATGGGCTCGCCCTTTTAAAGAAATTCTCTCAAGCAAAATACTATCGGCATTTTGAACAATGAGCCATGTTTTGCCTGTATCATTTCCTGTGTCGCTGGAGCTCGTCAAATACACCGTTGAAGGTTGCTGGTTTTTGTTGTCAATTATCAACTGTCGTTGCAATTTCGAATCATTTCCGAATTTGATGTACACTGTGCCAGCTCCCCCTGATTCTGACTGCCCTGATCCACCATACGCAGTGTAGGCACCTACACATCAAATACAATGCTTATTAAACCGTTCATCATATCACTTGGATTTAACAAGGAAATCAATGAACAGTTCATCTTAAAGTGCAAAGATTATCTTTAAAGCATTTAAAAGGAAATATCTATAAACTGAAATGATCAAACAAAAGATATTTGCAAGACAGTCAATAAAACAGTAACAAGCGAATATATTTTCATCCTATGAAAAATCTTACCCGTGAAAAGGAACGTTTTTGTATGAATTGCTATTCTTCCACCGGCTCCTCCGCCTGCGCTACCAGTCACAGATGAAGCGCCACCGTCAGCTGTGAGTTTTCCCTTTCCCTGAAAAGATTTGCTCCTCAAATTGATACTTCCCGCACTTCCTCCTGCACTTCCAGCGTTAGTTCCACTGCCACCACTCACATCGATTGATCCATCGAGTGTCAGAGACTCAGAGACGTCCAGAGTAACCACACCCCCGCCAAAACCACCCACCTGAAAATGGACAATTTCATTTCATTATCATTTTAAATTTATTTATACAGGGTAACAATTCAGTGTAGAAACCTGTTTTACAATTGGCCCTATGAAAAAATACCTAATAATACCGAGTTATTTTAATTGAATATAAAAATACAATATAATACAAGCCAAAAGAATAGAAAGGAAGACAGAGAAACGGAGAGAAGGGCGAATTTGTCCATGTTAGAGACCCTTGTAAGTTTTAAGTCTCGATTTACAACAATGGATGGAGGATGCCGATTTTGATACTAAGTCAAGATCATTCCAAACTTTTGCACCACGAAAAGCAAAGGATTTTTGTCCGTAGGATTTTCTCATTCGGGGTATTAGCAGGTCAGTCTTTGAGTTACGAAGGCCGCAATTATGGCAATCTGACAGTTTAGAAAAGCACCCACTAAGGTATTCTTGGGCTAGATTGTTAAGCCATTTAAAGGCCAAAGTTGAAGTTTCACGGTGAAGAAGTGTCTCGACTGTAGACCAATCTAAAACTTGAATCAAAGGTGCTGCAGATGTCCCAAGTCACTGCTTGTTACTATTCTTGCTGCCCAGTTTTGGAGATTTTGTAATTTATCCAACTTGGTGGTTCCACAGGAGCCCCATACGGAGCAACAGTATTTAAGATGAGGCTCCACTATACCCTTATAGCTATCATTTAGTGTGCTAGTTGGAACATATCGCTTAGGGTATTTTAACAGACCAAGAGCCCGCAAAATCTTAGTTTGGATGTTCTTGATTTGGCTATCCCATTTTAGATTATCATCAATCATTATGCCAAGATATTTAGTTTCGTTCACAAACCCAATTATCATTGCTTGAGTTTTAATAACGTTCAATGAGAGTTTATTCCCGCGAAGCCATTCATTGAGACTTGCAAGTTCTGCATTGACAATAGCATTCAAATCCTCCATATTATCAGAGGCGTAACATATGGTTGTATCATCAGCAGCAGCAAAAAATAAGTCATCTATTCTTATGAGTTCCTACAGGCATTTGCGGGATAAGGTTAAAAATCTCAACAGACAACTGAAGAGAGACTTTTTCTTTTAATAAAATTGCTTCTTATAGAGACAGTTTAACGCACTCTTGGAGTACCATTAATCAACTGCTCAATAAGAGATCCAAAACAACAAACATCGACAGCGTAGAGGTAGATGACCATGAGATCAATGAACCAGCTGAAGTCTCACGAGCTATGAATGATTTTTTTTGAAGTGTCGGCTAAAAGCTTTGAGATAAGATACCACCGCAACCTAACCCACTTCTGTCTAACGAGTACACGATTAATGAGAACATTAACAATTTTGAGTTTAATGCCATTGATGCTGCAAATGCAGAAAGAGCCCTTGGTAAAATGAGGAAATCATTTGGATTTGGGTCTGACGGCATAGCCAGTTATTTTATCAATGTTGCTTTTCCTATAATTTCACAATCTCTTTGCAGTATCTTCAATTTTCTATTAATACCGGAGAATTTCCTGATAGTTGGGAAACTGCAGGGGTTGCGCCTACTTTCAAGAGTGAAGAGCGTAACGATCGGTCTAACTACAGACCCATGTCCGCTCTTCCTATTGTATCCAGGCTGTTTGAAAAACTAGTATATGATCAGCTATATAATGACCTTGATAGAAACAAACATCCGTACATGCATCAGTCGAGCTTTCCAGCTTTACACTCGGTCGTAACATGTTTGCTTAAATCCACTCATGACTGGTACGTTAACATCGATAATAGTAAAGTCAACGCTGTATTCATTGATCTAAGAAAGGCGGGTCGACACTGTTGATCATGATATACTCTTAGCAAAAATGCTTCACTATGACATCAAAGGCATGAAACATGATTGGTTACGTTCCTATTTAAATAATCGTGAGCAGTTCTGAAATTTCAATGGTGTCTTCTCTGAAATTCAGGCCATAGAAATAGGAGTACCACAGGGTTCATGCCTCGGACCTCTCCTCATTTTATTGAAAAATAGATGATCTGCCCTTTGCACTGAAAAAACCCATGCTACAATATACAACAAGAAAGCGTTATTGAAATTGAATCATTTACAGTCGTCAAGAGGGATTCAAAGTATCGTGCTACTATTTTCAAAATAACGGACCTGTCGTTTCAGTCCATAGCCACCTCCACTTCCATACTGACCAGGAACCATGAAAGAGCCATAGGCTTTCCCTGCTGTCTGGTGGTCCTTGCCAGCCCCTCCAGAGCCTCCATGTCCTCCACCAGACGGGCCTCCGGACAATGACCCGACTCCTTTTCCAGGGCCTGCACCGCTGGCATGCCCCCGTCCTGCCGCTGTTATCAGACCAGCCACATCTACGGATAAATCCTTGGCACTGATTGACACAGAGCTTATATTAAGAATACCGCCAGAATAGATGTGAAGATCATTTTGAATTGTGAAGTTTAGGGTTACAAGTGATAATGAAAGTACTTGAGATAGCGTGCCGCCATTGTGTATTTCCAATGAATTAAGCCATAGTAACTTAGCCTCGTTTGAATTGATATGCGCAGTGTCGTAAATTAGCAGCTGAGCATTATGCAAAATCTGTAGATCAGCCACGTTGACTAAAGATCCTTCAAGAATGTAATCAGCCTGTTGAAGCCTTGAGCGCTTCGGAAGAGATACGGTTGCTCCCTGGCAAAAAAGAAAGGAATATACAGAAGACGCCAAATATAAAATCTTATACTAAACAATAAAACCAACATATAACCTATTCTAATTTTGAAAGATGGATTCGTTACCTATGATTGATATCTCATCCATGTAAGCAATCGAAAATGACTCCCAGTACATTGAAAATAGAATTGAAATACTTACCTGATATGCAAAAATAGAGGCTGCAACGATCGAGTTAGGAAATGATTGCAGAACCATTCGCTGCCTTTTTGCTGCGTGAAGAGTGCCTGTATAATCACCGACAAGCTTTCCAAAAGTTACGGTCTTCAGTGATGAGGTATTACTTGTAAATGCAAGATCTGCGTTGCCTCTCAACTGAATTTCATTAACTTTTATTTGGTCGTCATCAAGAACTAGCCATGTTCGTGCACTGTCTTGCGTAAGATCATGGGCGTCATACGAAGGACTTTTTCTTCCAATTTTTATTACAATCTCGTTGAGAGAAGACCAAACGCTTTCAGTCTTTATTGATAAGTGAAGTCGGCTAACCGTGTCTTCAACTCGAACTTTGTGAAAATTATAAACTGATGGAAAACAATCTCCGATGGGAAGGTATCCATTGGTTTTGTTCACAATACCCTCCGAGCCTTGACTACTCACGAAAACACTGCTCTGGTTGCCATGACGACAATTCTATAAGGACGAATAAGTTATCTTAAAAATGTTTATAACCCGCATCGGCATAATTCTTTGATTTTGAAACACTTGAAATAATAGGTTTAAAATTAAAACAGTTCCATGCAAATATGTTTGTTAAGAAGCCGAAAAATTGTTAGTGGCCTAAAACCCATTTTGGTACGATCAGTGCAAGCCAGAATTTTTTTCAATTTACGTGATGTTTAAAATTTTACAAACTACAGAATGGTACAGAGTGGCATTATTATTCTTCACCTGTGATATTTTCCAAATTAGTCATTTCCAAAGGGTTAAACTTAATAAAAGTCAAAACTTTGATACAGTGATTAAGGACATAAAAAATATGCGGAATAGAGGCAATACAATAACATACCGGGTAAATTTCCAGATGATTCACATAAAGTGGTTTGGGAAACTGCACAGTCAGGTCAACGAGTCTCGCAGAAGATGCGTAGCTTGTGTCCAGTTTTCCATCAAACAGATTTGCCAATGGAAAGTAAATATAGTGGTACTTCTTTTTAACTAACCAAATCTCCCATTCCCAATAAGAAATGTAAGCGGTCGGTTGATTTGCCGAAACTGAGACGCCAGAGCGAGTGGAAAGAGACTGACTGCTTGATTGTCCTCCTTCAAAAATGGCAACATCCAACTTCTCGACCTTGAAAATAACAAAAGAAAAACTACATATTAGCAACTAGTAAAATACGTTCAAGGAAGCGAGATCAGAAGAACCCATATACAGAAACTACAAAAAAAATATCAGTTATCTTTAACAATAACAATACTAGTAAACAACAAGAAAATGTCACTGAATATTGAAGCTACAAAATTTCAAACAAACCTCGTTTATTCGCCTTGTAGATGGTTTTCTGTTGTTGTTGTCAATCTTCAAGATTCCATACGAGGTTTTGTTTTCAGATATTCCTTCGAAATAGGCTGTTCCAGCAGCCCCATACTCACGTATACCAAATCCACCACGAGACAGAACTGAGCCTGAGAATTCATCCTTTGAATAATAAATAGCAACTCTTCCACCAGCCCCGCCTCCACCACCATGATTCCCTTTGTATCCATCACCACCATTGACCTACAACAACAGCGACAGAAAGAAAATCTTCAAAATCAGCAATAGAATGCAAAAAAGTTCTTTAAAGCCAAAGCATTAATCATAGAATCATATTATAATATCCCTAATGAATTCACTTTCAAAGGACTTGTCAATGTGAGGCTAGTGTGCTTGATTTTTTTAACACTAGGGATCATTCCTGCAATGCAAAAACACCTAATTACCTGAACTGCAACTAATTACCTGAACTTCAACTAATTACCTGAACTTCAACTAATTACCTGAACTACAACTAATTACCTGAACTATAACTAATTACCTGAACTGCAAATAATTACCTGAACTGTGCCTGTTCCACCGAAAGCATTCGTTTCGATTAGAATACTGCCTCCACTGCCACCACCAGATCCCACACTCGAAGAAGACATGCCATTAGATTTCAAGTCACCATTGATAGTCAACGTGTTGTTAATCTTTAAATATAGGATGCCTCCACCTGCTCCTCCAGACTTCCCATTAATCCCTGCACCACCTTGGCTTCCTAAAATATAAAATTTTTGTTTGATAGAAAACCGCGACAGCTAGGGTAGAACAACCTATACTTGCATCAATTTAAGCTATTCACTTTGTTTATAACAAATAATTTTCTCAAAAAATATAGCGAATGGCAAGCAATCATGTAGGACAGCAAAATGAAACCATGTTTTCAATGCCCCATGGCTTAACCCCAAATGCTAGCTTCCCTCGCACTGTCAATCCAATCCTTATAGAGTCTTAGCGATAAAAAAATGTCAATAAACTTGCTAATGTAGTTCTTTCTAAAATATTTGTCGTCCACTAATGAAGCTATACAGAAGATGTCATTTCTTCTTACACTAGGGAAAGAGTCGCAAGCTTTTTGGCCGACCGAAAGGTTGGTCCACATAAATGCCCAGCTTATCTTAAACTACCCTGTAACACCATCTTGCAATTTGAAAGACAGATTAAAAAGGCCATCGCAAAATGCTTCTTTGCTGTCAGTCCTCGCATTGTTTACAGCACTGGGAGAGCCTTTCCATCTATTCGAAAGGATTGCGAAAAGAAAAAGCTTTTAGTATGTTGTAAAAATGGGTATATTTGCACCATCTTGTTCATTTGGATCCTTATTCTGACGTTTTGTACTCTGAGGAGTGTCAGACGAAAAAGCTTTTGATATGTAGGAAAATGTTTGCTTTTTTCAACGTCATTTTTAAAATTTTGTACCGCAAAATAATTTTTCACATTTAACAAACATAATGCACTATTAAACAACTGGTCCAGTTAAGAGGTAAGTTGAGGACGGCGAGCTTCCCTTCATCATTTCTCAATTTATGTTGGGTTAACCGGGTTGTATCTAAATTGATCACCGCTCGTATTTCCAAGTCTATTGTAAGAGACGCCCCTCAAAGAGCACATTTTTCTCAAAGATGAATTCAGAAATCAAAAACTAATGAGCTGAATCTCAAAAATATGTATACATGCTAATGGAATAAAATGCATCCATTGCTTACATTCCTTAACAATTTTCGGCTTTGCCACTTTTTGACTTTGCCGAAACCTGCAGTTACTTGAAAAAGAATCAGAGGAAGCAAATGATAGAATGAACTGGGCGGAAAGGGTGGGAATTTAATGACATGCAAACAACTAACCGAATTCTCTTGGTTTCTTGAAAGATCCATACGCTTTGGCAGTCCATTGTTGATTCTCAGATCTCCCTCCACCCCCACCGTGGCCTCCACCTGTCGCGCTACATGCTCGACCCCCTGATAAGGGGCAATCTTGGCCAGGTCCCATTCCTGAAAAATGATCAGCAACTGTTTTGAAAAATTTGATAATATCATTTTTTCAAGTGGAAACCAAACAGGCAGTGCAATTGGCTTCAAATGACTGAACAAAAATACTTTGCAGGTAAGCAAATCTGACCTTTTTTAAATTTATAAAGGATTTTTCTGGATGTAAGAGAACTTTATCTAGCTCAAGGATATCTGTTTCACATCTTTCTCGTCTTATTCTAGAATTGGTATCTATTCTTTACTAGACTAATTAGTATTTGATCTTGCATGCACCTGGCCTAAACTGAAACGCACCTTTACCAAGAAAAGGGTGTTGATGCATCGATGCTTCTATGGTTCCAGAAGAATCCAATATCAAAGTATCGACAAACATCTCAAGATGGGTTGCAGTAATTCTCCCTCCACCAAGTACTCGTACTGTTTTGCCAACAAAAGAGCGAGGAACTTTCTCATTTGAAACGACCAGAGATCCGTTGTTTCGCACTTCTATCTTCTCGAATTTGAATATCTTCAAAAAGAAAAGGTCTTAGCCAGCAAATTTCCACTGTTAAGATCGTTTATTAACAGTCTCAAAATCAAAATTCTAAGAACAACAATGCATAGAGCTTTCATTAAGGTTAAACGCGTGAACAAAGACAAATTTCCAATGATGAATATTGAATTCAGAATTTCAGAAATTCATTTCTATCAATAGCCATCTGACAATTATTTCCAACAGCTCTCTTTAATAGAAATAGCGGAAATATATACAGGCGCGTTGTAAATATAGGCGTATTTACAAAAAGTAAAAATGAATAAAAATCAATAGAGACATACCCTGGTTGGGTTTTCATTTCGATCTATCATATCTTTCATTTCAACAAGACCGTTTTTTTCAACCACAATATTTTCACAATTCTCCAAAACACCATCAAGTACCATTCTCACCCCAGCAACAGTTAAATTTCCCTGCAGACTGACTTTCCCCCCTGGGTAAACAGCTAGCCCCATAAGTAAAGGTGATTCCTTTGACAGCAAACTTTGATTTTTCCCAATAAACAGTTGCCCAGAGCGATCTCCTTTTAGATTGCCAAACGTTATATTCACTTGGCTTAAAGGCTGCTTTGGATTAACCATCGCTAAACGCGCTCCTCCGTAAACTTGCAGCTCATCAATTTCTAAATTGGCGTCTTTGAAACTGTTGGTCAGTGTCACCCAGGCAACAGCAGGCGCATTGCTCATATTCATATATGTCTCACGTATATCAAAGAATCTGTCTCTAGGATACTTATTGTTGTTATTTGCATAAAGAGTTCGATTCGGTGTAAATGGTAGACTAGAGTTAATGGGAAACTTTTCAAGATACACTGTTCCAGCCCCACCATTTTCAAACAGGCTGCTACCACCTGCTGACAAGTATCGTCCGGTGAAATCATTCAGGCCATAATGAATGCTGACACGACCAGCCGCGCCACCTCCTCCTGCAATATAACATACTCGGAATTACACGATGAGATATTTTTCAATTGGAGATTCATGGTTTATTGCTAGAACGTAATACTGCTAAAAGTACAGCTGCCCTAAATTTATACTGCACAAAAGTAATATTGCTCAAAAGAAATATGGATCAAAAGTAACATCACTCAAAAGCAATGTCAAAAGAAATAACAATATCAAAGTCGAAAGTGATAGTGTTACAAAGTAATCGTGCTTAAAAAGTAATATTGCTCAAAGTGATCTTGCTTAAAACCAATACTGCTCCAAAGCAATACTGTTTAAAAAAAAGACATTGTTTTTATTCAAGCAAAATATAATATTGCTTAAAAGAAAAATTGCCCAAAAGTAATATTGCTCAAAAGTAATTTGCTCAAAAGTGATATTTCTCTAGTTCTATGTTAGTCTATTAATAGCATGAAGAAGGAGCTTTGTTAACGACCATCGCTTAGCATCACCTTCTCAGCAATGCACTGTTACCAAAGTAAGGCCCAGCAAAATACATGTCCTAGTCATGAATTATTATAATGCATTTAGAAACCTAACAAATCTTTGGCTAATGGAATTGCCAAGGACATTTTGCAGACATGTTATCGTCATACGAAGAGGATAGGTAGAACAAAGTTTCAATCTTCTTCGGCTAATATCCATTTCTGTCTATCTAGCCTATACAAACAAAGACAGTAGAAAGCAAAATGATGCAGACCACTGCCAGTTGTGTTTGCCATTTTTTGAGATTTTAGAATAGAGCCCTAATCTTCAGGTTTATAATTATTTGGTTTAAAAATCACTCCACAGAAACAAACCATGGAACTTTTGTATTGCTCCTGCGCTGTTCCAGTGAGCCAATGAGGTCGAATGGCCGTTGCCACCAGAAACGTCGATAACACCATCTCCATGAAAGTATGTCGCGTTTAACAGAAGGCTTCCTCCACTTCCACCGCCACCACCAGCCGACAACCCATCGGATCCTGTAAGAAATTGAAGATTGGATTTCTGAAAAACAGATTAGCTTTTCCAAAACGTTCTAGTGATTGCAATTAACTTTATATTGATTATATAATATGGTGTCGTTTGAAATAGTTATGATGGCTTAATCACCATGTGGTTGACACAGGTTGTATGACCATCTTTCAGTGGGTGAACGGGACACTAAAAGGTTTTAAGATATAAGCCTTTTGTGATCAAATTCAGGTCCACAAACCTTTAGCTGAAATCTCGCCATCCACAATCAATGTATGTGACGCATGAAGACCGATTCGGCCGCCACCAAACGCTTCTGCGCTCAAAGGGAACACCGATTTGCCGCCACATGAACCTTGGTGACTAGGCCATCTGAAATTCCCGTAAGCAACACCAACATAAACTTGAGACTGGCCTTGTCCACTGTTGCCTCCATGACCACCTCCCGATGCACCGAAGCGCCCTGGCTTGCTGTAACCCAAAGGCGTTCCATCTTTTGCACCTGAAGCTTTGTCCGACGATAAAACACTGAATGGCTCTAAAGTTATGTTTTTATAATATAGCTGAAGATTCGTTGTTTCAATCTGAAATTTAAGAAAAACAATAAAAAACTGATATTGTGTACTTGTTCTTATGCCTAGTAAATCTGAACAGCTTTTTGGCGGTACAGAACTTGCAAATGGCTTTAATAAAAGCAAACATTTTACAACATATTGGCTAACAGCTTTTTCGTCTGACACTCCACAGAGCATAAAACGTCAGAATAAGGATTCGAAAGAACACGATGAAAAATATATACCCAGTTATAGATCCAATCTGAAAAACGCAAGCACAAGACCGGTATAGTTGACCAATCAGTGCCGCGTGCGTAAAGAAAAATTACCACTGGAGTCCAAGAGAGAAAACAAACTCCTTCTGTCTACACAATGGCGGCTTTTTCGTTTGTATGTAGAACGATTCCAAAACTGCCTAGTAAATCAAAGTGATTGAATCCAAGAAAAAGCCCATTCGAAATAATAAAAACGATTATTAATGTTGCTCAGTAAAGAAATTTGCTGTGCCAAAAATGCTCTCATGTTAAATCTGCTAACTGACACCCTGGTTATGATTTTTTTTAATATTTTGAACAGGACGGTTTCATATTTAAAATTCTCAATATACTAACATTTTCAAAACAAAAAGAGCAACCAAAATAGTATCTAGCATACAATTTGGCAGTAACTAAAAAGCTATTAATAAAAATGGGGTACATCTATCTATAGATATTAGTATGGTGGGGATAGCATGGTCATTTAAGCACTTATAATTTGTTCAAAATCGAAAATATATTAAGAAATATTTGACTTTAATGTGGTTAATTCAGCTGGCTACAGAGGTCATTCATCATAAAATAGAACAAAACGCAAAATTCAATAAAAGAACAACATCAATGGAGATAATAAGGCCAAAAAGAAGCTTCACTGAAAGTACCAAAATGTTGGTCTCAAAAAATTACCTTTCCACCACCGTGTACTGCAAATGTGCTACCATAAACTTTAATTTCGACACTATCTCTGTGCGTCACTTCCAACTGACCAAGACGCTGAACAAGGACATTATCAAAATCAAATGATCTCCCAACTGTATTCTCCAACGAAAATTTACAGCCGGATCCAACGGTAAGGTTATTGAGAGCGCCTAAGACTCCAGAAAGTTTGATTCCAACACTGCGACACTTTGTTATCGAGGGCAATGAAACAATTGACCTTTTACGGCCATGAACCGAGTATGGGATATACCCATCTGAGGCTTCAAATGTTACTTTCTGCAACGGACGCACAATTATTTGTCCGCTGTGGTCACCACTGGCCTTCAACGTTTTTAATGAAATCTTGCTGCTCGCACTTAGAGAGGCAGATCCACCGATGTTAAGCTAGAACAAGAATTTAACGCTAAATTTAGTAATGATATCTCCGATGATGACATTTATATGCTAGGCGAATCTTAAGTCTATACATAACTTGCTCGTCTATATACCGTTAAAATTATATGTGCATCTTTATCATGAATAGCTATATTTAGAGCAACCATTAAAATAAAAAGTATTCGTTCTTTGTCGTTGAAAACATAAAAAACGCATGCATATTGTATTAAGTCAATCTTGGAGACATGTTACTCTGTCAAGGTATTGAATTCTGTCAAGGGTATCTTTCAACTGTCTTCCCAGAGGGGCAATTGGAATCCTCCAGCCACGGTAATATGTCCTTCTTTAACATAATAAAATATTCCACTTTTAAAATTAACAAATGCCTAGACCACTGCCTGAATTCGCTTGAAAAAGGCTACTATTCAATCAATTTTAAACAGGTACAAACCTCTTCCAGCTCAATTGTGCTTTGCTTCTCATCTACCAACCAAGTTGAGGCTCGAGCCTGTCCTGCTCCGAACAATGTCTGTGCCGTGGCATTCTCATCTTCCATTGTGAAAACCTCAATGTAGTCCAGGCCTGTATATGTTGCCAATGTCCCTCTTTTGAGTTTTAGAACAACCTGGAGCAAAAAGAAATAAACAGAGGTCAGTATGGTTTAGCATCATCTTAGCTTGGCATAACAAACGATTGTGAAAATAAAACACAAGCGGATAAGAATGCTGTCTTTGCAGAAATTACGCTCCATACCTTATCTATGATTTTCCCAACAGCGACAGTCTCTCCTTGATTACTTTGGGCGCCAAATGTTGCAATCCAGTCATGGCTGGTAGTCACTTGTGAGGTTGCGAGGAATGCAGACAGTTTAAATAATGTTTCATATTTCCAATTCAAAGCAGGATAGAGAATAACACGATGGACGAACAAGGAGAACGGGAAGAATAAGGTGATGTCAGCAGTGCTACTTAAAGTCAAGTAGTAAGGCCCTTTTGTAAAGATATTCTGCAAAGGGTAACTGTACGATCTGGTGCAGTAAGGGGTTGCAGTGGTTGAAACACGCACATCATTAGAATACGTTACTGACGTCGCAGAGCATGCCGGGCTACCAGTGACGGACATTTGAAGCACATGAGCTACCTGAGGCCTTAGAATACGTCGAGGGTTCCTGTTAACCACTTTAAGGACCCTGTGTGGCTGCGACGGTAGAGATAAGTCATGAATGTAGATGGTTCCAGCAGCGCCAAGGTCGCTGCTGCCAGCTCCTCCTAACGCTTGAATCGACCCTATGTACGTACTTCGATTGCTGAAATAGACTGCGATTCTACCTCCTGAACCACCACCACCAAGCGACCCTGCACCACCATTTGCCTGAATAGATCCATCTCCATCTATGTGAAAAACATTCATCAAAATACTGCCTCCAGCACCACCGCTGTCTTTGGCCTCGCCATCAGCAGCAACCACTCCTTCTATACGAAACTTGTTGGCAATTCTGAATGAAAGAAACCCAGCTCCTCGGCCACCATTTCCTCGGCCACCACTGCCCCAGGTACTCGGATCTAATGCAGAACCATACGAAAATGAGGTCCCTAATTCATTTGGCCCCATGCCTCCTCTACCGCCATGTCCTCCTCCACAATTCTTAACCAGGTGCCTAATATTTTCGTAGGATGGTCCTTGACTCTGAGCAAACCCTCGGTTTGTCGCAGTTATCGTACCTAGGAGAGAAGATATTTCTGCTTAAAATAAAGAAACTAGCGCATTCTAATGAACGCTCGTTTGATAATAGGAATTTATCTGGATGCATAAGAGTTTGCATCCAATACATATTCTGTGTTACCCATTAAACGCCTGTTATTCTTCTGAATGTTTAGACATTAAAGCTATTACTATGATTTTACCTGCAGTTGCTAATGTGTTCAGTCTTTGTATAAGAATACATTGTGTGATTCTATAGCTCAAATTCTGATAGGTAGAACAGGGTCTTTATTTGCCTTCATAAGGAGAGCATTGGGTGGTGACAATGCTTTTTTATTACTTTGATAGATTCTTATTGCAACATGATATCCCATCAGAAACCTAAGTACAAGTTGTGATAAGTTAAAAAAACTAACAACGGAAGACAACATTTTAAATTTTTTTTAATAATATGACTGAATTGAATTTGACGTCTGATCTTCCTGGGAGTCGTGTTTTAATTCTGGGTTCCTGAGCTCTTCAAATGAGCTTTTAATTTTCGTTTGAATTGATAGAGCGAGGGGGTCTCTCTTAGTTCTATTGGTATTTCGTTCCAAGCTTTAAGCCCAGAGAGGTGGAATCCTTTTTTTGTATTCTCAAGCTTAAATTTTGGGATGTCGAGATTTCTGTTGTTTCTTGTGTTATAACTAGAAATTTCAATCCTCTGATTATACTTGTTCCAGAGGCTCTCAGGGCGCTGCTTATTAACTATTTTGTGTGTCATGATAGGTCGATCAAAAGAGATGATCTGATCAACGCTTAGCCAATTACTGGTCCAGGGGTCCTTTCGTTTGGCATTTTCAATAATTGAGAATGCCCTATCATGTAGACGCTGAAGCGTTTGTAGTTTCGTGTTTGGCAGGCTACCCCAGACAACGTTCCCGTATCCGTAGTGACTTTTAACCAGCGCATGATAAACCTCACATAGTTTAGATTGCGGAAGAATGTGCTTCAATTCTTTTAACGCAGACAGAACACATGCTACTTTTCCTTTCAAAGATTTAAAGTGTTCCTTCCAGTTGAGATTCTCGTCCACAATAACGCCTAGAGATTTAGTTTTTTCGCTCGTTTTATTTCTGTGCCATTACGTTTCAGAGGAGCTAGAGTTTTAATTCTATTTATTCTACGTCGATTGCCAATAAGCATAAACTCAGTTTTGCACTGAATTCATTGATCCTCATCCACTCAGAAATATTTTCTAGTTCGTCATTCATCATTTGGGTAAGCTTGTTAATGTCTTCAGAGACTATTGTCGTGTGTGTATCATAAGCATACATGCTTGCCAATGAAAACTTTAAACATTCTTCAAAGTCGTTAAGGTATACGATGAAGAAAAGGGGGCCTAGGCAGGAACCTTGGGGAATGCCACATGTTACCCTAAGGGCTTGGAACATTCACAATTGATTCTGCAAAATTGTTAACGCTGGGCTAGTGGCAAAAAACACTAGAAAGAGCAAGCTCTATAATGAGAACTGAACAAAGCGTACATTCGAATTCCTTAGAAAAAATCTGAGTGACTAGATGGTTTTATAAGAGAATTTTTGGTGAGTAAGCGTCAAATAGATGAAAGCAGAATGCATTACCTGCCATGTCCAAAGTCAAGTTTGTACTCTTTATCTCTAGGTTATTTCCGCTGACAACTCCTCCTGCATTAACAACCATACGAGTGGCATTAACAGTAACATTCTCTGTGCTGTTAACTGCAGTGGTATACAGCAAACCTTGAGAGCGAACCGTCAGGTTCACGAAATTGTAATAACCCTTCTGGCAATTTACAGTGTTACCAGTTGACCAGAGAGACAATGAACTCCTCTGGTCGATAATATACTCAACCGAGTCTGAAACTGTCCCGTTCACCTCCATCCAAACGTCTCTAAGGTAAAGCTTTCTCGGTATATCCAGATGACTTGCTACGTAGACCATTGTGTTTACGGGAAAGTAAATATTGACAAACAGGAAACCAAAAAGCTGATTGCTGCCCAGATGGAGAACGGCAGTGTTGTCACCTGCGAATGTATTTTGATGCCATTTAAAAAAAGTTTATGGTATTTATAAGATTGTAAATAAACTATGCTCTGAAAGCTTATGGAAAATGTTCCAACAAAGATGCTCTATATCAAAGAAAAATACGAGGAATTATAGAGATCTCCATATTCCCAAGCTAAACCTAAAATAACCACCAAAAAAGGATTTAATTACTCGAGCATTAAGGCTTACAATGATATTACAGTTAATATCACAGAACTGTCATCACTATGCCTATTCAAAACACATCCTAAAAGGCATTTAATCAGCCATGTTAATTGATTCAAGCCCCCTCAAAAAGGACTCCCAGGAAGATCAGGTTTATTTAATTATTTTATTATTTTATTCAAATAATTCATATCCTTAGTTTAATTTTTTTAAAGTTGAACATTTTTGCTGAAGGAATGTCATTGTGAAATAATTATTATCATACCTGTCAGTGTATGAGCCCTAAATTCAATTCTTTTGTGCTGACTTTTCCACAGAACAGCGACGTGTGCATTCCCTCTGAAATCAACATGTGTGAAAGAGTGGTTCTGGTTTTCGATAAGCCATGTTACCCCACCAACACCTGAGATGTCATTATATATTCCGTGTAGCAAATCATGCAAATCTCCCTCGCTTTTCCTTACAGCTTTTGGATACTTGAGTCCTTTATTGTCAACAATAAGTGTTGTGTTTACCGTATTTGTTCCATTCCTCTGTTCCAAATAAACAGTTCCAGCACCACCTACTTCTGCAGTCGAATCACCCCCCTGTGCATTGAAGCTTCCTGCAAACTTGCTCATCTTCATATATTTTATGGCTATACGCCCACCTCCGCCACCACCTCCGCCGTTGTAACCTTTACCGCCTGTGGCCAAAAAGCTGCCAAAGCCAGAAAGGTCTTCACAGAAAACGTTAATGCTTCCTCCGGCCCCGCCTCCAGATGAGCTTGACAACGCCGCATGTCGCCCGTTTACAGAAACAATACCATCAACAACTGCGTGCCTCGTCTTCAGTAGAAGAGCACCACCTCCTTGTCCTCCGAGGGCACCGTGAGAAAGAAAATTTTGCTCAGGCTCTGTGGCAGTGACGTGGTAATTTCCAAAAAAGAGCTGACCTAGCGATAGAGAAACGAATGCTTAGATTGCTTAGATTGTTAGGGCAACTGAGTGTCTAACAGTTTGACTCAACTGTATCTCTTGTAATTGAAAAAATAGGACTCTAACCTCCAAAATTTATCATATTAAACATAATATATAATCGAAAATATCAAAGATGACCAAAACTGCAAAGGAAGCAGTAAATGGTTCAGCGGAAATGAATAATAGACAAACATTGTTGATAAGCGTGTAAAGCATGTTCTAATACCAGACCAAATTGAAGCTGCGTCTCAAACCCTAGCTATTTACCATAGTGGTTTCCATAGCCGCCAGCACTGCCGTAGTCGATGGGCCTAAACAGAGATCCATATGGCTGACCAGCCAGCTGCACCCCATCTCCACGACCCCCCGTTCCAGCATGACCTCCTCCTCCTCCGCCGGCCGTGTTTCCTTTGCCTCTTCCAGGCCCTTCTGTTGAGTGTAAAGTTATAGACGGAGGTGGCGTCCTTGTTCTGTAGCCTCCACCATCGAGACTTAGTCTCCCGCCAGAATAGACACCAAACAGATGGGTAACATTCAACTGGAGACGATTACTGCACTGAAAATGACCCCCACCGTAGATCTGTTTCGAATTAAAATGAACATTATCAAAACTGGAAAAGAATAGAAATGGCTAAAGCAGCATTCAGCAAGAGACGAGAGTTTTTATCGAAAGGCCTTAGCTTCGATCTAAAGAAAAGAATGATTAAAACCCTTATTTGGAGTGTCCTCCTCTACGAATCAGAGACATAAACGTTTAAAATGGCTGAAAGAAAATAACTAGAAGTTTGTTAAATCTGTTTTTGGTTTAGGACATTAAATATTAGTTGGAGAGATAAAATTCAAAATGATTTTTTCTTGAAAAAAATAGGAGAAAGAAAGTGCATATCGAGGACAATAAATACGGCTCGCAAACACGATCAGACATTAGGAACATGCTGAAAGTTGCTATAGAAGGACGAATGAAAGGAAAAAGAACATAAGGAAGGCCTAGAATCGGAATGTTGGAGGCAGTAGTGGATGGCCCTTAAAGGCATTTTAAAGAAAAAGCAATGAAACGTGAGGTCTTATTGAGACGAAACCTGCCATCAAGCAGATCACTCAAAGAAGAAGAGGAAAATCAAAACTAGCATGAAGGTAACATGTAGTCCAAACTTAACTAACTGTTTTTAAATTGAACGAAACTACTAAGTAATACAACTAAACTTTAATTTGCTTTCTCTGCTTATGTAAATATTCTCAAGTATGTGTAAAGTATTAAAACGCAATATAATGTAACGTAATGAAATGCAATGTAATATTTTGTATTGTAACGTAATGTATTGTAATATAATGTAGTGTAGTGTAATGTATTGTAATGGATTGAAATGCAACGTAATGTAATTGATATCATGCAATTTAATATCATGCAATCTACTGTGCTGTAATGTACGGTAAAGTAATGTAGCTTAATGTAGTTTTTAGTAATTTAACGTAATTTTATTAATGTAATACAATTCTATGTAATGTAATGTACTGTATGGTAATGTACTTCAATGGAACGTAAGATCATGTGCGATGTAATGCAATTAACATTACTTATTGATAGTGGAAGCTTACAGAAAAATATTTGGATCCACTGTTAAATTAGAAAATTTATCCCATAAAATGTTCGCCCCATAAAACGATTTTAAGCTCTTACACGGCCTGTCCATAACAATCTATATCATCAACAACCATTTAACTTTATTAAAGACTTCTAGCCCCGAATACCTAAGCACGACCAAGACCTTGAACAGTAGGCGACAAGTTAACAAGGTTATGAAAGTGTTAAGTTATGACAGGCCAATAAGAATAAATGATGCGTTTTTCTTACCGATAGATTGCTAAGTTTCAGCCAAACATCATTCTCGTTTTCCAGGGTCCAAATTTGAAAGTAGCCTTTGTTTTGAACATGAAGCGAGTTCAAAGACATTTCTCCGGGACTACTTCCGTTACCAACGGCTGAAGTCGTCTCAAATCGAACTTTTCCGTCATTAAAAACAAACATATCTTCCAACCCAAGAAGCTGTTGACAACAGATAAACAATAAAATGAGTTTACTGAACCAAAAAGCTATAAGATACCATACTCCTACTCAGTGGCGTAGATAGCGGGGGTTAGAGAGGGGGATGAGTTCCTTGCAAAGCTAAACTGCTCTTTTGTCGTAAAACCTTTGAACTTAAATAACAGAATAATAACATGGTTGTCTATTTTTATCAAAGTGTTACATTTTGAGAGAAAATACTTTAAAGATTAGTATAATGATTTTTCAGCTGTTCTGAATTACATCAGAATCACATTTTTCTCAGGGGAGAAGACAAGAAATCTTTAAGTATTTTGATTAATGACATTTGACTTTGAAAAACGTTAAGAGATTATCTCCTATTTCATTTCAGTTCTAATGTAGTGCCATTACCAATTTTATGAAAAATAAAAATGCTTTTTAGACTTTACTAAAATGTTAGAAAAAGCTGTTGAATAAATTGTAAAAGATTTTCTTGTGTATTTTGGGGATTACAGTGCAAATATAGATAATACAAGGACAAGAGCAGCACTTTCTATTTGAGACATTTAGTTTCAATGCTGCATTCAAATCAGAATAACATCGGTTACATTAAAAGAATGACTAAAAGACTCGAACACTAGCAGTAAAACATTTGTCAGCTATCGCCTTACCTTGCTGTTGTTTGCCATGTGCAAACTAACTCCGTGGATGTACAGCTTGAAAGGCATCATCAGTGAAGCATCTTCGTAAGCTCGTATGTTGAAAGAAAGGTCTGCTTCTGTTTGAACCACGTGCATATTCTGACCAACACCAACATACAAGTAACTGTTTAGCTCACCAACAATTTTGTCTGCTTTTATTTCAGCATTTTTTTTACCACTCATGAATGCTAGCCTTGCAGCACCTTTTAGATGAAGCTCTGAAAAGTGATGAATCGAATTCTCCTCAGCTTCTATCCACGTGGTCGCTCCCTTGTATTCCCTGTGGTTGTATCTGCAAGATATGTCAAAATATTGCAAAAACACCTTTCTCGAACAAATGCTGGGAAGAAATAGCAAATTAACAAAATTATAAAAATTCAAAACAATTAGATCTTTTTTGGCAAAAACATTTAATTAAAGCTTCTCTTTCGTTAAAAATGTCAGTCATCGAGGTTATCTTATTTCCATACAATCAAAGGTAGACAACTGAAATAGCGTACCTATTTTTGTAGCTGACATCGCCTTCAAAGACCTCGATTTCATTCAATGAAATCAATCTCGATCCTGCGTTTAGACTGATACGGATCTCTTTTATGTACAGGGCAACTCTGATATCAACAAAAGCTCCTCCGGCGAAGGTATATGCTGTCTGAACATAATCTGACGTCACGTCAATCCAAGTGGTATTGAAAACCGAGAGCTGCAACAGAGTTGACATATAAATTGAAAAGATTAATATGAGCAGCAAAAGCCAATTGGTAAACCATTTCATGTGAGCAACAAAGTAAAACTCATCGGTTTTGTCATTCCAAAATGCATATATATATATATTTATTTTGCTTCCTTAGCAAACGAAATGATCAAATTCTTCGAACTCTTGCAAAATGCAATGCCGCATAGCAAGCTAAAGCAAAAAATTGCACATAACTTCTTCCAACTAACATTGAAACACTGTTTCTTCCATACATTTATGTCGCCCTTGATCTTGCCTACCTTTTGCGGTAAACAGGCACCTAGCAATAGCACATAAAAACCGGCAAATGGAATTCAACTGTAGAAAATAAGGAACATCGCAACGCGTCGAGAATAAATAGCAATAAACACAAGCAAATTGAATATAGGCGATATTTTGCCCCGGCATAAGGCGCTTCATCAGCGAAAAAGTAGAAGGACTGATAAACGTACAAATTCTTCATGATTCATGGGATTCAGTTTGCTTAAAGCAAGAAAAAATTCAAAGTACCTTGAAATTTGTTCCAAAAACTGGGAATATTCTGACTTTGTTTATGAGAATGGTCCTTGGCAAAGACAAAACAATATGACCACTGTGACAATTTCCAGTGTAAACATGAGACTGTGTGTAGACGCCAATTCTTTGATACGAGTACTTATAGCTTTGGTCAAACATCGCACTGAGTGGGTAGTTAGTCCAGTGCACGTTGTAGGTTGTGCACGATGACGTTATTCTCATTCCGTTAACTAAAAAGGAAGAGCTTATTCCTGTATTACCATTGTATAGATCAATTTTCTGCCCTGTGGCATCCAATTCTGTGTCCATTGCCCAGCCAGCTTTATTATCGACAATAAGCTTGGTAACGTTCATGCCGGTGTGTTTTAGATAGACAGTTCCAGACGCACCACTTTCGGCCAGGGCACCAGCAGCACCTCCGTTAGAATCAAAGGTTCCACCGTACAAAGTATCTCCTACTGTGTTATTGTAGTATGCAGCGATGCGGCCTCCAGCCCCGCCGCCACCATTAACCGACGTGGATACATATCCACCCATCGTTTGAATGGCACCAGTATGGCCACCAGTGAAGACAGAGGCATATATTGAAATACTGCCACCAGAACCGCCACCTCCGTTGCTTTGTGTGACGTTTCCACCGTTGGCAAGAATTTCACCGTCAACCTACAAAAACAAACCAGAAATGAAGTAGTCAGATAAGAATTCCTGACCAATGAAACAACTGAAAATATCAACATAAGATAAAGTCCTTATGAAATCTAGGCCAGAATATAGGATATCGATATTAGAAAATCACTTCAAAGTTACTCTGTTCTTTTCCTGTAATAAGCGCAAACAAAGAGTAGTTGAGGTATCATAAACCATGTATTCAGATACGTAGAGAGCCAATACCTGCAGTAAGTGTGCTACGATGTTAATAATTCCTCCTCCTGTGCCACCTACTAGGGCAGTGCCATCCCCACCACTTCCAAATGTGTTCGGGTGATACATACTGCCATAGGCCAGGCCTTTTCTGCTGACACAGCTGCGGAGCCCCTGACACGAACCACGCCCTCCAGTACCACCATGGCCAGCACCATTGTGCTTAAGTCTGCCGCGGCTATTTGGGAAACCATGACCTTGTCCCGCAGTGAAGCCACCTAGAAAAAAAAGACACCTAGAGAGATGGGAAATTCGAAGCGCGGATTGAACGAGGAGCAGTTGATAGACTATTTGCAAAGCCAAGCTGTTGATATAAGCAATGAATTAGAGGTTGTCAGGCCCGTAGACAGCTTAACTGGATTTGGGGGGGGGGGATGGGTAGAAATACAGATTTTTCTATACCTGCCTTACAAAATATTGTCAGATCAAGATCAATCAGATCAAGCTGCGCTTATAAGATCTTCAAACACAATTTTTGCAAATTATTGGGGAAGCATTCTCCCAATTTTATCTATACATGCAATATCGCATTGCATAAATTGTCCCTTGGGAGAGACAGCTGCGTCTAACTACAAAATCTCCTTTGCAATGGAAAAGAATGAGGGCAAGGAGCAATCATCATTTTTCATTACAAATGCAAAAGTTTATCTTAAAGAAAGTTAAATCTAAGAAACAGTATTTCATACCTTGATTTGCATTGATCAGTCCACCATCGTCAATGGTCATGTTAACAGCAGAAAGTTTAAGGTGATACGACCTGATTTCACCTCCTCCGTCAACTTGAAGAGCATTCGCACGCAAAGAAAAAGGCATGTTATGGGCCTGACTGTTATGCGTTTCAATCTTAGAACCTGCCTTTACACGCACAGTTCCATTGAAATGACAGTTCGAACGAGAATGCCCATAAGTTGATCCTGTGGGGTATATATGCAGCTGCCCACCTAGCATCAATGTCAGATGAACAACGTGCTCTAAGTAACCTTCCAGGTATATTTGTACTCCATGTAATGAGGTGTGCGTCGCTAGGCCTAAGAAGCCATGGTCATATACATATGAGCTAAATGGAGTATCAACCACATGCCGTTCCAGGTCCATCCTTTGATAAGGCCCTATGTGCACAAAACCCGATCTGTCCCCTATCATATGCTTGAAGAATATTGATGCATTTTTAGCCACATGCGGTAATATGGCCACGTGTGCAGTACGAAATATCTGGAGCTCCTCAAAATGGTAGCTATGGGTTCCCGATGCTAAACTGTGGTTGCCAGATACAGGCAAAATCCAGGCCCGACAGCCATCAACTTTCACATTACCATAGTCATTTATTCGCCTTCCTACTGGCTTCTGGTTGTTGTTGTCAATGTGCAAGGTTCTATGTTGATGCAGTTGATGGTACAAGAATGTCGTTCCTGCTCCGCCTGGTTCTGGGATTCCACGTCCACCCCAGTTGCAAAATGAGCCAGTAAATGTATTATTTACATTGAAATAAATTGCTATTCTCCCCCCAGCACCCCCACCACCTAAAGCTACACCATCTCCTCCAATAGCTGTAAATCGACCAGTTCCTTTAATTCTGTTAGCGTAAACCCACTGACTTCCACCACTTCCTCCACCTCCAGATGCACTTGCGGCAGAATTCCCGTCTACAGAGACAGTACCGTCGATAAAAAGCGTATCCGTAACATTCATCCATAATATCCCTCCACCACTTCCAGAAACCTCAGATCCACCTCCACAGCTCCCATATAAATTTGGCTCGTATAGATCACCATATGGTTGGCCAGTGTAGGATGTTCCTTGACCATGCCCCGCACTCCCTCCAAAACCTCCTCCAGAAGAGCCCATTGGGGATGTGCTACCAATTCCAATATTTGCTTTACCGAGTATACCAAGTGCACCACCGTGGGTGAAATTATAGCCAAAACCTTTACATGTCAAGATACCACCATCGTCAACGGTAAGATTTTCAGATTTGAAAGTAAGCCTAGTAAACTGGGCTATGCCACCTCCTTCAATAACCAGTGATCTGGTTTTCATCTTAATTCCTAAGTCGAAAAGAGGCTTCGTAAGACCTTTAACAGCTCCCATATCTTCAATTCTAACAGCGTCGAAGTCATAGAGCTGGCAGTATTGTTACCAGTTCTCCCTCCATGGTTCATCCATAATTCTCCTTTGTGATGCAGAGTCAAGTTTTGAATATGGTCAAGTGTCCCAGAGTTGTATATTGTTATCCCATGAACCTCAGTATTAGGTGCAAGGCCAAGATACCCTCGTTCGTAGTTATGCACGCTGAAAGGTAAATCGATCTCTCTTCTCTTCAGATCCATCACCTGTCTGGGACCAACGTGAATTGTACCAGTGCGATCTCCAATCATGTTCTTGAAAAACAAACTTGCTTTCCTTTCTGTTGATGAAGAAAGGACAGCTAAATGTGCCCCTGCATATATCTGGAGCTCTTCAAAGTGGAAATCGTCTTTCCCATTAGCAAACGCATGTCTTCCAGATTTGTAAATAACCCATGCTTTGCAGCCGTCGTCATTTGTGTCGTCGTACGTTTTAATGGCAGACACCAATGGTTTTTGATAGTTGTTGTGCAAGAACAGTGTGCGATGGTTTTCAACCATGTGATATAGAAATACCGTCCCAGGACCGCCCGCTTCAGCCTGACATAAATCTTCCCGGCCCTTCATACAGCCAACTGCAGCACCACCCTGGGCACGATATGTAAAACTGTAGCCAGTCCTATTGACACTGAAGTATACTGCTATGCGTCCACCAGATCCCCCTCCACCCGGAATGGATGAATGAAATGATCCGTTACCACCTTTTGCTTGAATTATTCCTCTTCCTGATAGCACCTTACAGTATATCCAAACGCTTCCACCACTTCCCCCACCTGATCCATTATCCGGTCCTGTTTCACCATTGGCTGATACCTTTCCATCGATTTCCAAGACATTTGTTACATTAAACCATAAAATTCCACCCCCATTACCACCACGACCCAAAGTGGAACTAGATCCTCCAACACTACCAAATTCGTTTGGCTCATAAAGATCTCCATATGCAGCACCAGTGAAAGATGCTCCACTTGTCACGTGCCCACGGCCACCTCTACCACCATGTCCCGCACCGGAAGCTCCATTTCGTGAATAGAATCCGTGACCTTGGTTGACAATTCCGTGCATTCCACTATCAAAAAACCCATGAGAAGTATTGTAACCAAGAAAGTCAGCTATCAATGCTCCACCGGCATCTATCGTTATGTTTTCAGTGACAAATGTGAGCTTTGTTGCTCTAACAAGCCCACCTCCTTCAATAGACACACTCCTAGTGAGAAAAGTTATGCCAGGATCAGCGACGGGGGAAGAAATTGCGTGAATAATCGCCGTATCCTGCACTCTAACATAGTCAAACTGATACTGATGAGGCATATGTCTCCAGGTTCTACCTCCGTGTAGCAACCACAGCTGTGCACTGTGATGCATTGTCAGATTCTTAACATAGGCCAAAATACCACTGATTATAACCTCGATTCCGTGCACTTCTGTTACTGGAGCGAGACCAACAAAACCACCTTTATAAATATGTAAGTTGAATGGCAGGTCTATTTCGGGTCTTTCTAAATCTAGAGTTTGATTTGCAGCAACGTGTACCCGCCCGGTTCGATCGCCAATCATGTACTTGAAAAAAATGGAGACGTTTCTCTCTCCTACTGTAGGCCAAATGGCAAGGTGTGCAGATCTGTAAACTTGCAGTTCTTCAAAGTGAAATCTATGTGCACTGTCTGCAAATCTATGGATGCCTGAATCTGGCATTATCCAAGCCTTGCATCCATCTTTGTAGATATCAGCATAATCCACGTAGGACATTAGAGGTTTACGGCCTCCATTGTTGACAAGGAGAGTACGATGATTATGTTCTTGATGAAAAATGAATGCTGTTCCAGGGCCCCCAGCCTCCGATTTCAGACTTCTATTGCCACCTTCGGCAGTATAGGAAAAATTTGTGAAAGTTATATTGTTCCAGAGGTAAACAGCAATTCGTCCGGCAGCACCTCCACCAGAGTTTCCAACACCATTGCCTCCATTTGTTGATATTTCACCATAACCTCGAAGAGTGTGACAATAGATCCAAATGCTACCACCACTACCTCCACCACCATTGGAAAGCCCATCGCCACCTCGAGAAGACAGCATGCCATCGACGTCAAGAAATTCAGTTACATTAAGGAATATCCGGCCACCACCAGAACCTGAAAAACCAAAAAAGCAAAATCAAATGGCAAAGAACAAAAAAGTAAACCTTGGACTTGTCACTATACCTATCCTAATATTTTCTTTAAAGATGAATAACTGCCTGTAACTAAAAGCAAACTTTTCATCTTCTTTACTTTTCAAGTCCATTTGAAAAATTTAAAAATATTAATTAATTCAATACTGTAAATAAGATATAATAAAAACATCTAAAATAGAAATTTATTATCATTTTAAATTTCTGAAATTTTAGGTAGGAAAATAGATCATTTACTCTCTGTAAACTTTGCCTGTCCCGAGGTACATAAAATTTCAAAATACTCAATGAATATCAATTTATCTTGTTTCCTATAACTTTGTATGACGAGTAATGACTCCATTGATTTTTTATATTCAAGGAGCAACCCTTCAGCAAAGGCTGATTTTCAAGGGTTACTCCATCTTGACGCTCTCAAAATCGTGGCTACATTCCTTGGCTGCAAAAACAAAACCAACCTGCATTATTTGCCGTCCCTCCACCGCTGCTTCCAAATTCATTTGGCTCATACAGGTTTCCATACGGTGAGCCACAGAAAGACTCGTTCTCACCGCGGCCACCACTGCCCCCGTGACCAGCCCCAGAAGACCCAGCGGCCATTCTTCTCCCCCGGCCTCTGTTGATTTGTCCGTTCAATCCGACGCCTGAAGTTAATGGTTACGGAGTTATATCAACAAAATAACAAAAATCTATTCATGGGCTTAAAAAGTATAGGTTAAAATAGAAACAAAGTCTCAAGTTTGATTTTTATAAATGCTCTAAAGCGATTTTTATTTCCATTCATATTCATCTCATTTTCAATTGTTCAAGCATGGTAGCCCATTCAGAAATGCTGGTTTATAAGGGATTATGCATCTAAACTAAAAGAAAAATTAACATAAAACAGAAAAAAGTAAATAGTTACAACAGATCTAAACATGATAAAATACGCTACACAACCCCTTCTCACCCACCCTACCCTCGCAATTTTTTATACTCTTTTACATTATTTTAAATTTTATTTCCCTTGGTGCGTCATATTAGAATATATACATATATATATATATATGTACAATAGTTAAAACCTGAAGTCTGATATTAAAACAAAACAAGGAAAATAAAAAATTTTTAGAGCAAAGTTTTAAATTTTCTAAGAGATGTTGCCTTCTTAGCCTCGGATTGCTGCATTATATTTGAGCCATTATGAAGGGGAAACAAATGCGGCTTCTCGCTTATAATGCAAAATACATATGAACAAAAATATTTACCAGTGCCATCTGTAATCTTGTATCCCTGACCATCAGCAGAAAAATGACCTCCAGAATCAATAACGATGGTTTGAGAAAGGACTCTGATGTCATTGACAATAAGTTTACCTCCTCCTTCTATGTAAGTCAACTTTGTAGTCAGGTTCATCCCTTGGTGAGAGGCAGGGGGACTGAAAAATCGCACTACGCCACCAGCTTGTATCCTTACTGTGTGAAATACGTAATCGTCGTTCGCTGATATGTTACCAAGACGACTGCCTGCGTGAAAATGGGCTTCTCCGCCATGATGTAAGGTAAGGTTAACGATTCTCGTGATTGTTCCATGATTATAAATCTTGATTCCGTGAACAAACGTCATACTGGCCAGTCCCATGTGCCCATGTTTATAGATCCTAGCGTTGAATGGCAGGTCAACTTCGTCCCTGTCTAAGTCCATACTCTGGTTTGCTCCAACATGAATAGTGGCAGTACGATCCCCGATCATATGTCGAAAGTAGAGTGAGACCTTATCGGTCGTGGACTCGCTCCGAAAAGCTAAATGTGCATCATTGCGTAATTGCAGTTCTTCAAAATGGTAATTCAAATCAGCAGCAAAAACGTGTTTAGAATTTGTTATTATCCATGTTTTACTTGCGTCTGACTGATAATTTGTCCAGTCGTTGATAATTTGATTCTGCTCTGTCACAGCTCCACCTCCTTTGTTACTTATCTGCAGCGTGCGGTGCTTATGGCCTTTGTGGTACAAAAAGATTGAGCCGGCTCCTCCCACCGATGCCCCTGGCCCTCCTCCCTTGCCACCGTAGGCTTCGAAGCTGCCACTAAACGTTTTATTGACATTGAAGTACACAGCTAGACGACCGCCACTGCCACCTCCTCCGTTGTGGACACCAGAAGAGCCAGTTGAGTGACCGCTGCCACCATTTACCTGCATTGAAAATATAAATCAAAGGTCTAACAATTACATGATCTCAACATGAAGTAGAATCAATGCCACCTCTCCATTTAGAAGAATAGCGAGTTTGCTTAAACATGACGAACGATGTTACGAAACATGTATTTCATTGGAAATGTGTTATATTTAATTCAACTACCATAACATAGTGAAACCTAATGCATTATATTTGGCTCAGGAAAAGCAAAGCTTATCAAGTATAGGCCGCCTAAATTAAGATTATAACATAAAAAGAAACAACAAGCTAACGAGGACTACCTAGAAGCTATAGGCAGAGTCAACTGAACTGGGGCAAACATATTGAAACTATCCAGACGGACGGGAATCAAGCCCCTGTACGTAATAAGTATTCCAAGAAATATCTCCCATCCGATGTACTCAATGTATAGAGGAACTGTTGAGCCGCATTTAAGTTACTGTAGTTCTGTTTGGGGCTGTTGTAGTGAAAAAAAATCAATGCCTTACAGATAATCCAAAATATAGCTACGAGGTTCGTAAAAAGTCCTTTCAAAAATAGCGCTTGGAGAAAACGATTAGAGCAAATCAGATAGAAAGTATGAAACTACGAAAAAATATATAAAAGCCCAAGATAAAGGGCCTACCTGAACCTGTCCATATCCTTGAATTCGATTGGCAACGATCCAAATACTTCCACCACTGCCGCCTCCACCATAAGGGCCAGTGGCAGTTTGCGCATTACAAATAATTGTGCCATCGACTTTTAATGTTTCATTAACGTGAAGCTTCATCTTGCCCCCTCCGAAACCCCCACTTCCACCTCCTTTACAACCGAAGTTTGCTGGCTCGTAGAGGTCACCATATGCAGCACCTACTCTCGATTGATCACTGCCCGTTCCTCCGTTGCCACCATGACCCGCGCCTGAAGAACCTTTGCTAAAAGCACCGATTATGCCAGCACCTCTCGCGCAGCTCCTAACAAGAAGAAACATTTCAACAAACCAAACTGGCAAGCTCAGCGTATCTTCAAAATCGAGTTCAATTAGACTAAAGCAACTTTTTATAATAAGTTATGCATTTCTTTGAATTTCGTAAACGTGTTAAATTTTGTTTACACGAATCATGTTCTACCTTTTAAAAATAGCTCCTACCTATGTGTCGAGTATTTGCATAATTTTTCATGGATTTTCTACAATTTTCTTGGCATTACAGGAGTTCGTCTACAGTTTTTTTCAACAACCTAAATTATTTGGCTGCCAAGCTGTTTGTATAGGAAATATTCTCATCCATGCCTATAAAACACCTTAGAAAAGTAGTAAACAATATATGTCGTACTTGTCATCGATTAGATCCCCGCGCAAAACACCAAGATCGTCGACGGTGAGGTTGCCAGCAGATATCGCTACCGATACAGAGTGCAAACCACCGCCTCCGAATATATGCAGGTCTCCTACGTCAAACTCCATCGTCAGCGAACCGACTTCAGGCAGTGACGTCACTATACCGCCGTCTGCTATATGCAAGGATTTCATTGTGAACATACCGGTCCGAGTTGAAGAGACGGTCTTACCCGTATTACTCAAAAGCAGTTGACAACCTTTTGACACTGTCACATCGTGTACCCAAATTATCCCCCTACAATGCAAAGAATAATCTGTAAGCAAGCAGAACATGAACAGACACATCTGAAGCAGTAAAGGCGTTGGAAAGATTTGTTACAGAACTTCGATTATCTAAATACCTGTAATCAGACTTTTTGTGATACTAACATGAACATGAGAAATACTTAACATGAGAAATAATTAACATGAGAAATAATAAACATGAGTTCAAATTTTTATAGCGTATAAAGCCATCTACCACGAAAGCAAAAATGGCTTTGAAGGGCTTCTACTTTTGAGCGGGTGGTGTTTCTCCATACAAAGATTGCGAATCGCAAGTGACGCTCCTCGAGCGCATATTAAAAAATAAAAAACCTGGTTTAGCAGAAAATTATTACTACCGTTCACCGTCCGATCCTCGTCAGAGTACAAACGTGGGTTGGTGTACAAATTTTCTGCTTACTTTTGGACATTACCCGACGTTTATACTCTGAAGAGTGTTGGACGAAAGGTGCTTTAGTATGACATCTTTCCGCTTTTCTGTGCTATTTTAAAATACCAAATTAAAAGTTACACAGAAAATGGGACCTTAAAAATCTTATACCAGGGAGCTTTTCTGCAATGTAAATAAGCTGCCAACCTCACTGACTTTATTCATTTTAATATCGTTTTGTATGCATTATTTCTGTTGTTACCTTGCTGTAGGAGAATCTACTAAATTATGTAAATGTTTATTTGAGTAACATTATAATTACTTTAATTGTTTATCTGTTTAATTAATACTATATTTTTTTGTTGTTGTATGGCTTCAACTGTAGAAGCTATTGTTAATTTGCTGTTTCCGAAAATTGATACTTTCAATTTAAGCGGCCCAGGCTCAATATAATGCAAATTCAGTGGCATTTTAGGTTGCATGAGTCGAACTGAGTTGCTCATAGAAAAGACCACTTAATCATTGTAAGCGTAGCTATATTTATAACAAACTGCATTCACCTGACTGTAACTGAGATGTCATAACATGTAAATTTTGATGGAAAGACCATGTGACCGTCTTTATGCACAAAGATGTTGACAGCAAGTTGGTCGTGATCCGCTAACTGCGCTGTTGCTATTTGGTTCGCTCCAACATGAATGAAGCCTGTGTTATCTCCAACAAACCGGGATGCCTTTAGTCCATGTGGCCTAAAAGAAGTACGATACAAAAGCAATGAGAATAAAAGTGGAAGAAACAGCTGAAGGCAATAACTACCAAAAAGGAGTAGAAGGAGTAATGGCTCTTCAACAATGTATGCTGTTTAATCAAATGGAGAAAAAGTGCAACTTATATTTGGCCATCATTGCTAAAAGTCAAACCAACTGTTGAGCTGTTAAACAGAATTTTGAATATTTTTTTTTCTAATTTTCTTGCAATTAATTAATAAATCAATTATTTACTCAAGTCACATACTTTGTGATACTTTGTGACAGCAAAAGATGTGCTTTTCGAAAAATATGAATCTCATCAAATTCATATCCTCCAGCTTTAAAGGGAAGCCAAGTGCGGCTGCCATTTTGGCTTATGTCAAAAACATTGACTTCTCTAGTTGGCGGCTCAAGGTTGTTGTTGTTTATGACCAGTGTACGGTTCTTCGCATTTAATCTTGTATCCTGTAAAATAAATCCTATTTAGTAAAGCAAGCCCAAAATATAAGGACAAATCACCCCAAAGAAATCTTGTACACCATAGAAATCTGCTTGGACACTGACTTGGAAACATAAACAGTCACGTGCTCGCGCTTCTAATTGGCCTACTTTGATAAACAAGCGGGTAAATATGTATATTTCCTAGTTTATAATTTTCAAGTTTTCATTTTTAAATCCATATTACAATTCATATTTTCAAGTTCTACTTTTAAATTCTACTTTCACAGACATGCTTTAATCCTGTCATTATAAGGCTTAATTGGCTTCTGATAATACTGTCATTATAAGCCTTAATTGGCTTCTGATGATACCATATAACTGTGTAGATGATTGAAAAACAGAATATATCTCATTAGTGCCAAAAACCAAATGTAATTGAAATTTATACAACAAATATAGAGTTTGTCTGAAAAGACAATCATTTTGAAGGCATTTAATAAATCTTTTTAAATGCATTTAGGATGTCTGCATGCTGCCTTAAAAAAGTTTCCCAATGAAACAGATCAAATCGTACATCTTGAACTAATAGATTAGAGAAATGAATCGCCTAACCACACAGAATTCGTGACAATTGTAGCATGGTCTTATCTTTTCATGGTTCCATGGCAAAAGGATAAAACACAAATCCGAACAACAACAATAGACTAGCCATCAAACCTGGAAGAAGATTGTGCCCGCTGCACCATTGTATCTGCCTACACCGCCAAATGCCTGCAAGCTCAAGAATGAAAAACTTTGTAACTTCCAACGAACAGCAATGCGGCCACCTGATCCACCTCCTCCAGACCCATGACCTGCTCCACCATTTGCAGAAACAATACCAGAGCCTTCTAATTCGTTGGTATCGATATTTATTGTTCCTCCGCTGCCACCACCACCATTAGATAACGACGAAGCCCCGCCATTAACTGTTATGTGTCCTTGAATGTGATACAGAAGTTTGAATCAAATTAATGTTGAGATAGTACTTGCAAAATAAACTTCTTCGCTCGTTTTTTGAACTTCTAACTCCAATTAAAAGCATTCCTTCAAGAAACATCTTCCCATTTATCACAGAAAGGAAATTAAAGCTTCTTAATTTCTAACTGGAATGAAAACAAACGCATCCTTGTTTCATATCCACTCAACTGGCGTTGGCTTCAGTTTAACAGTTAAAAAAGTTTGATTACCGAGTGATCAAAATATTTAATAATTTCTAGAAGCTGCATGAGCTTAATATATTTACCCTCAACTCTCAGGGTCTTGGTAACTTTTAAGTACAATCTGCCACCACCAGGTGAACCTGCTCCACTTCCAAAGTTAATCGGGTTGATAACATCGCCATAAACCAGTGAATGTGAACCAGTCTGACCGCCAAGACCACCATAGCTTGCACCACTACCCGATTTACCTACACCAGGTCCTAAGAATATCACAAGAAGATTTGATTACATGGGCTGCAACAATAACAAATAGACGGAATTTGTTTAAATACTGCAGAACAAACACGTGCATGGAGATCCTCTAAGCTTAATTATTACGCTCACCCTTTTGAAGGAAGGATTTACGATATGTAGGAAAGATCACCTTGACTTCAACATATCACCACCCACATCCACTATTTTAGCCAAGTTATCGACCCCACAGCTACTTACCAATTCACCCCTCCAAGCCTCCCCCCCTTGGGCAAAGAAAATTGAATGCCCCCAAACGAAAACCATGAAAAGAAATACGTCGACTTGATTAAAAATAAGACAGATGGGTCTGGATATTCTAGGCCTCCAGCATCTTTCTTGTTCCAGTTAACTGGTTGACTGGCCTTCAACTGCCTTTCTGTTATCACCTGATAATGCAACAGTGTATTCTTCCACCAACGTCTAATTTATTAACCACCTCCTCCTCCCCTCCATCAATTTATTAATGTTGGGAAAATCTCCACCCATCCCCGTTATTATAAAACCATGTCCATAGATTTTTCCTTTTATCTCCATCCCATTGACTTTTCAATCCATCTATAATGAATGTCTTGCGATATAATAAACAGGCAGAAATTACCTGCCGAAAACCCCTTTCTATCCAAATTCATCCAGCCATCTGCATCAATTTCACATTTATATGCAAATAAGTCTAAATTTTGTGCTTCAAGCTTGCCACCACCCTCAACTGTGAAAATGCCATCGCGCATTCCTTCACCAAACCCTTTTGAAACTTCTAAAAGCCATTTGTCCTGTTCGTTGTTTGCTTCGGACAGCAAAATCAGCATACCGGTTTTTTGTATTGTTAATCCAACAAACCTTAATGCAAAAAGAAATCATAAAAACTCGTTTTGCTACACTTCTAAAAATCGATCATTCTGACAAGCGTATATATAAATTAAGAAAACCAAGATGGTTACAGTAATGCTTCGTAAAGTTCAGGTAACTAGAATAATGTTAAAATTAAGAGCAAAACTGAAGACAGAATTGATAGAGTGAAAAATTTCATTTGAATACAAATAAATAATGCTTTTATAATGCTTTATCAAATTTGCTAATTGTTGTGAGTAATAACTGAGAATTAGGTACGGCAAAATCGTATTGGTTGGGTAAAGTAACAATATTGTCTTGTCAATTGCTTCTGAGCGTCCCTGTTTTGCCAATCCAAACAGTTCACTGTTTTATCAACCAAAACTATTATTGTGGGAATGTTACTACAATGAAAAATTGGAAAGGTACGGCACAATTGGATTGTTGGAAAGACAATTGTGTGAATGGTACAATCAAAAATTCCTTACTCTAACAGACGTCTGCTGCTGAGTGCCATACTAATTGTACCTCCGTGGCCAACCAATAAATGAGAATTTTTCCCATCCAGGTATCCCCATATCTTGTAAATGGGTGAAATTGTAAGTGCAGGGTAGGTCTTGCTTGCAGTGCGTCTGAACTCTACTGTGGCAGGAGGTAAAATTAAGGTTGCATTCGGGTAGACATATGGTGACCATGTCATGTTGACTCTTTTGTACGGAGAAACAATCGTCATGTTCAGCTTATTCCCAGGTGGAATGTGTATGTACCCAGTGGAATCTCCGTAAATGGAAACTGCCTCTATGGTTGTACCGCTCGGTGGAAAAACTAAGTGTGCTCCTCCGTATATTTCAAGTAGCGTGAATTGATGAGTGAAGTCGTTGGGGGATAAAAGGACTGCAACTCCACCTGTTAAAATGACGCAAGAATAAGAAGAATCAAATAGTTGATTTCAATGGGAATGCGCAAAATTGAGAGCTGAATTAAATTTACTCTACAAAATTTGGTAACTAGGTACAGTATTGGAAAATATGGAGAACAAGAATTTTTTTCATCTCAGTATTTGATAGATTGTACAATTGGAAAGATTTAATTTATACCGAGGGGCAATTGAAAACCTTTTAGCTCCACGGGATATGTTACGATGAATCTGTTAAAAAGGCAATCGCGAGTTGCAATAAGAATGTGGCAATAGGAGGCGGGTTACTAAAATGTTAACCCTCTTGAAACAATTCTAAAATACGTACCTGTCTGGTTGAAGACACTGTAATCTCCGACTAATGAAACCTAACAACGGAGAAACATTTTGTATAACCGGAAAAATTGCTTAAATTATATATTGAAAATTTTTAATATCAGTTTCATTGGTTTAGATATATACATTTCATACACAAATACATTTTGAAAAAAGAAAAGAGAATCTTACAAATAACTTAGTGACCATAATGACAAGAATGTCTTTCCGCTCTGTCCAGCAGTGGAATTGTGAATGTTGGCCAAAATGTGTTTATTTCAATTTGATGAAGGAAGATAAACAAAATATCACGCTTATCTAAACTAATTTCCCTACATTAGCATTTATTGCAAATCTTATGGCATTGTTTTAGAGCTGCCTTGTGTTACCCCGTCTTGATTACAATTTCACAATATACTCGAGGTCATGAAGTTTTAGGGCCAAAAATTCATGCAATGATTCTGCAATAACTTGCAAAATGTTTTAAATTTTCATGTGAGACGCAAGACATGCAAAATACAAGAACACGGGGCGAATAACTCCCTAAAAATCTATTGTGTGCCCCTTTGACGTCATTAAATCGGACCCGAAGCTTCGATTGCATAACATAGCATGCAGGAACATGGCGGAGTACACTTGGTTTAGAAAAGTTTGAAATTCCAGGCTTGATTAACGATTGTTATTAGATAAAAAAAAACTACCGACTAGGTTTCTAAATCAGAAATCAGTAAAATGTAAGCTATCATGTACGTAAATTTCTAAGCAACATGTACTTGTTCTGCAAGCAGTTGAATGGCTAATATGGAAGAAGCAATGTCTTTCCAAATGTTGTACTTGACTTAGACAACGGCCTAAATGTTAATACCTTTGCACTTTGTCCTTTATTGTCGATTCGCAGATTGCGATTGACAGGCACTGAGCCATTTAAAAAGACAATACCAGGGCCACCAGCCTCTGATGCTCCTCCGCCTCCAGGGGCACCCCCTTTAGCAAAAGCATGATCACTTTGAAATTGACCACTTTGGTAATTGACAATTATAAAGCCTCCGGCACCACCACCGCCATATAAGTTCCCTGCACCACCATTTGCCTCCATTGTACCAGTGGCGCTAATTGTATTACAGTCAATCCACACAGATCCACCTGCACCTCCGCCAGAATGTGTAACCTAAAATACGTTAACTTACCATCAGAGTCAATAGAAACCCAATTTTAATACAAATGAGACAACAAAAGTTAAACATGTTTAATATCGAACTCAAGCAAAGTCATATTACTGCCCATTTGCAACGCCTCTTGTACATTGAAGAAAACAAGTATCAGAATTATGAAATGGGAGAAAAATGAAACGTAATCGACATGTTGTATATTCTTGTTTCAGTTTATTAAGTATTTAACCAACCTTATTTCTGTTATTGTCTATTACTGTCATGTTTTTAATTATACCTTTTGTTAACGGCCTAAACTAGATATGTGCATACTTTTCTTGGGTTGTGTATATTACAGTATTAATGTAGTATTCTTCTGTAGTATACGAATAAAATTGAATTGAATTGAATTGAATTGAATTGAACTACCGCTGCGCTTTGTCCATTAGCCGTAATCTTTCCAGATAGACGCAAATGGCTCCTCAGTCCCATGCGTATCTGTCCTCCTCCACGCCCACCCCCACCGGGCAGTTGACTCCCACCTCCGCTGCCCCAAGCTCCAGGCGCATAAATCGTTCCATAAGGAGAGCGGTTAACTAAAGCGCCATTTCCACGTCCACCTCTCCCGGCATGACAACCACCAGTAGAGCCAGAAGGCGAATAGTTGCCAGCCCCTATTGAAGAATTAATGAAGAATTTAGTGACCCTTTTCGTTGTTTCCTCAGGACAGCATTTACTTTAACTTCGAAAATTAAATCATTTACCATAAAACGCATTAAAGTGTTTATCAACATGCTAAGTCCGTCTTTCTGGTTAAAATATCTACAAGATAAAGCCATTGCTGACAGCCATATATATTCTGCAGGTTAGGATCAAAGCTGAGAGAAATCGTTAGCCTTATCTGCTTTTCAAGCAGTTTACTTCATACTTTTAATGATATTTAATGTTCTGTGAAATCACTGAAGCATCAATACTGTAAAAAAACTATGGCACGTTCACAGTAGAGAAAGTTAGTATCAAAATTTCTGATGACCTCTAACTGGGTTGGTGCCAAAGTTAGGCTACAAAAATCCTTAACACGGAAGCTTGTATGACGGAGCTAAGAATTAACAGAAAACTGGAATGCTATTTTACCTAAAAAAGTCATTTTTGAAAACCATGGCCTATGATTGGATTCAAAATATTGATATGTGTAGATCAAAATTTCATCAGTTTGGATCTATGACAAAATTCATTTCTAAATGCTCAATTTGTGTGACTTTACTTTAGCTATCCCGGTTCTTTGAATTTATTCGATAGTGGTAATCAAGTATCATTGAAAATTGAGATTCCACCTTACAAAAAAGGATCAATGACAGACCTTTTCCTTTGCTCGACATTGCTCCTCCATAGTCAACGGACAGCAAACCGGTGATAGTGACATCATCCGCAGTTAGATGTAACGAACCGAAGTAGGCGGAACCAGACACCACCATCTGTTTTAGAATAAACACTGACGCAGTTAAGCCGTCGTCTTGCTGTGGTTTTCCATTAAAGTTAACTTTTAACGTTCCAGCAATATTGAGCTGTTGGCCGATGAACTTCTCTGTTGGTGTGAATGGTGTCCAGGTCTCCATGCTTCCATCAATTGTAGTCGTATTTACCTTGAATTCCTTGGTTTGATTAAAAGCAATTACACCTGTTACAGTCAAATTTTGCATCCCCTTGCCTATACTAAGCAAAGATATCTCCATCTTACCTTTGACAATCAATTCGTCAACAAAAATATCAGTGGTGTTTACAAGACTTTTAAGGTATCCCTTTTCTCCGATATACAGTTGTGGAAGGTACTCTGTGTCTTTTCCTTGAACTTCCAGACTAGCTTCAGACGTCATTTTTCCAAGCAAATTAAATCTATTAAAACTAAACCAACCGATAGAGTGCACAATGAAGTTTCCCTTCAACCCAATGTATAGGCTGTCCCATCCACGGCCAATGTAAAGCTTTCTGGAAATAAAAGAGCCACCAATATCTACCGCTTTTGCAAAAAGCTGCGAAGCATGATCTTCAGCAGACTGTGATGAATTTGTCGACGTATTTGAAACTGGAGCAGAGGTTGCCTCAGGGGCACAGTTCAACTCAAGGTAGCCACCGTCGTTGACCCGAAGCGTTTCTATTTCTTCGGAAAGACCTGTCTTGCCCTTCAAAACTACCATTGTATCCGTTCTGAATTTTCCATCAATGAAAACACGATCTACGTTAATGTGGCCTCCAGGAATAAAGGCAAAGTCCCCTTTAGGACCCACAGTTATACGGTCCCATCCAGGGCCTTCAGATATTCTCCCAGCATGAAACACCCCATTGACTGTGACATTTAGGGCCAGGATTTCAGATGTTCCACTGTATTTGGTACGATTACTACATGGAACAAACTCATCTAAAACAAAAGAGCCACCCTCTTGAACGGTAATTAAAGAGTTTCCAGCAAAATCTCTTGTTTGCAAACTGATTGTCCCATTGATTCTCAACACTCCAGCAATGTTCAAGATATCGATGATTACAGAACTGTTAGAAACAAAAGTAAAAACTCCACTGGGGCCTATTTGCAACAATTGCCAGCCAGTGCCAGTGGATATGTGCCCTGGGTTGAAATAACCGTTGATCGTTAATGTATGTGCTTGGAGAACTATTGGCAAGCTTGCATTAACAAAGAGAACTTTACCTACAGGCCCAACCGACCACGTGCCGGTTTCAATACGAACATCGCCTTTAAATTGTAATGTGCCATTACATTGAAAGTCTTTTACCGATAAATGAGAAGTCGCCAAATCAACTTTTCCCACAGCACCGATAAAAAATAACTGCAATGCTGATTTAATGACCACTGTTCCGAGTTTTGTTTCACCATTAAAAAAGATTTCATCGGCAAAAAAAGATGTGTTACTGCCGTAGCCTTGGTTTATTACGACTTTTGTATCTGCAAGAAATCTTAATCTTTTTGCTCGCAACGAAGACAACATTGGAGCAAGAAAATAAGACCGGGCTTCCCAGATGACATCCTTGTCCAAATCTGCTTCGAGCTTCCAACTTGTTTCATTTCCGACAGATTCCAAGATCAACCCTGAGTTCTCTCTTACCGTCAAGCCGCGAAACTTTAAAAGGCGAGGACTTGATTCCGCTCTCATTGTCAGGTTTCCAACGTTTTCACCGTAAAATAGTTCAACACGCTCAGCTCCAGCGAGCGAGCCGTAGTTATCAAAATGGCGTTTGATGGCAAAGGCAGAAGTTCCGTTGTTTTCAATTGCAAGGGCTCCTCCACGATAAACATGTGTACACGATTCTAAATGTGTCCTTAGTTGCAATGTGACATTCTCGCCGATGTACAAAAAGCCGCTTCCGTCATCATTAATCTTGTCAACTGAAACAACGCCATCCCCTCTTATAAAGGTATTTGCCCCATTTTTTATGATAATCTCAGTAAGGTTGTTTAATTCAGGTAAGACGGGAAGCCACGTGACGCTACCTATAGAAAATAACAGACAATAGCCATCAAATACAGAATACCCTTGTAGTCAAGCATCTACGGAGTGAGAAAAAGCGAATTTTGCCTGAAAACTCTATGAAAATAGGGATACCAGGATGAGCTTGGTGGAAACATCTCAACAGGGCGTCATATCTAAATGCCTTAGAATGTGACAACTAAAAAAACCATAAATCCATTTACTCAACTGAATAAAAATTCAGAAAGAATATTCGTCAATAAAACCCATTTCATTACACTTTACGGTAACGCCCAAACTTCCCTCCCCCTTAACCTGGTTCTCAAATCAAACAGCATAATTGTTTTAAAAAAACGTCTAAAAAGTTCCTACATACCTGACTTTATTATATCTGATATGTTTTCGTTTCGGCGGACCTAGAATAAAATCAATTGAAAGCCTTTTAATGCAAGACAATATATTAGTAATTAGCAGGGACGCCGGAACAACCAAGAGGCAAGAGAAGCAAGCTTGAGTAAAAAGTCATTGGAAAAATAATTCCCATATACTAACAATTCTTTCGTAAATATCATTTTGTTTCGATCAATTGTAGGTATCTTGAAAATCGACAAACTTATGGCATGAGGAATTTCTTTACAAAATTTTAGAAATGTCGTTATGAATAAGGCAGTATAGTCGGAATTTTATATGAATCTTTTGATCATAACAAACGGCCGATGTCAAGGACAGTTCTATGAAAAGGGCACTTTGGCCCCCTTGCCGCTCCTATCGAAAGGCAACAGGGGTGGTTGACCCTCCATGCCTCCCTCTCAGGCGTCCCTGGTAATTAGTGATAATAATACTAAAGATATGAAAAAATATTTACACAGAAGAGCAAGAGATAAGCCCATTATGCTTCTCTTGACCTAAAAGATTGGTTTGTTAAATTTGGCAGAACCAGCTTACTAGAGGTAAGAGCAAATGTTTTTGATCTGAGCTAGAATCCCTTTTATACATTAAAAGGCTAATGGATATAAATTGTTCAAGTTACAGAAGGTTAAGAAATATATCCTATTCAATTCGGTAAATATTAGAAAATAAAGTAAAAATAGCTTTTGAGTGAACACATTAGAACGGTATATTTGAATCTAGAATGACTCATCCATGCTCTGGAGTTTTTTAAATATATTTTAGTTGCTCAAACTTTTCCGTTCAAACTTGCATCATAACTTCAAAACTCCAACTCCCCTCCTCCCCCCCCCCAAAAAAAGCATTTTGCCACAGATTGTTCGTGTGAAAGGGGGGCTAAATAAACTATCTTTATAAAACGTGTAAAGACATACTGCAGGGCATACTGCAGGATAATCGTGTATTAACCCCTTCCCCCATAAAACATTTGACAAACACTGTTTCCCTGTGTACACGGATTTCCTTTCTCGTAATGAAAATAAAGCCCCTGGTTTAATTTAGGGTTGGTATCAAACATCCTAGTTTCATTTCATTTTCATTTTATTTCATTTTTATTTTACTGCATTTTAAAATTATTTATCTACGATAGCCCCGTCAGTCATATTGACTGATTTTCAGGGGGGGAGCGTGCCAAAAACATACACACAAAGATCTACTCAAACCAATAATAAGAAATGAAAATTTATTAAAATCGTCATTTAGAAACTAATTTTATGGAAATAATTATCATCCGATTTATGAATAAAAGAGAGAACAGCGAATTATGAGGTTAAGGAAGAGAGGTTTTGTGGTGATCAAGGTTTTTATGAATCAATATGAAGCTAAAAGACCACAAACTGCGTCACAGAACTAAGGAGGAAAGGAAGAGCACCGTGCACTATATTAGAATCATTTGACGTACTCTTGGGAATGCTCCATGGTTGTCCACAACTAGTTTCCTTATTATCGATCCATCGGCACTTTTCCCATTGACAAAAATAGTTCCAGAAGATCCACTCTCAGGGACATTCTCTAGATTGTCAAACAAAAGATGTGTGAAATTTCATTGATTAACATGAAAGATCATCAATAAAAAACATTCCTAATGTTATTGGATTCAATCTTTTGTAATATGCCACTATATCTAGAAAGGGGGGTTGCTATAGATAATAAATTCATTTTATTGATTTGTGATTCCCTTATTATCAGGAACGAAATAAAAAATAATAAACGAACAAAAAATCAATAAGTGTATAAAAATAAAACTTTGGGAAAGTATCAAATTTGACAAAATTTAGCAAAGAGGGCTCATTGAGACACGACAGAATAAAGCTTTTATTGGACACAATATTGCAGGTTATGCATAAAGCTATAATCTTAGTGCTTTGTGGCCTAAGTCAAATACAGCAATGTAACTGCATGCAACACAAAAACGTTCAAGTTGACTCAGAAAAAAAATTTTCTTCCTATTTTAAATCAGAATTCAGAAAAAAAGAAGACACGACGTATTGTAGGTTCTAAAAAAATGTGTAAGAATGAAGAACCGCAGAATATGATGTCCGGTGGATTCTGTGAATCTTGCAATGGAGAACAATACGGACAACAGGATGACGAGAATCCAATGAAGTAAAATAGAATTCTCTTTTTTCTACAAAAAACCTGCCACAAAACGGTAACAAAAATTTTAAAGTTGAATTAAAACAATGAAGAAAAATCAGTGGCAGAAGAGAAAAAGCAACGCTAGAAGAAAGAATGTTGTGCAACGCTAGAATACGGAAAATTGTACAAGTCAGACCTGGCAATACTTTGTGGCAACTGTCATCTGATTCCACGCCAGGACCTGAAATTGAGAAGTCTATAATATTTGTTCTATTTTAAAAAATTTTTGATATTTTTTGCCCGACAGAGTAAACGTGAATTAAAAAAAACGAAATCGAAATAGAGATCCAGGTGCGAGTTGACATTAACACCAGAAGGTGGATCGAAATCAACTGAACTGGCCAAAAACAAGGAACCAATCAATCAATTTGCAATAGAAATTTCATTTGTAATTTAAACAATTATCTTTCAACTACTTAAAGGAAATCTGATTGATCAAAGGAAAAATGAAAAATCAATAACTCCATAAAATTCCTCGCAAAACCTACAAAAATGTTGACTGGAGAACTGGGTGATTGGCTCAACTTGTCTATAAATGAATGAAGATATCCGCGGGTACACGAATTTAAGAAACAGTACACGCGTTTCGAATTTAAAAAACCTTACTGTTGATATTGGCCTTGTGACCTAGTCTTTGTTTCTCATTGAAGCAGCCATTCTCAACTCATGATATGAATTAAATTGTGTCGACTTACTGTAAGAATATCCTTTCATTTCAACCCGTAGAAAAATAGAGCTTTGCCACGTGACAGGCTCGATTCTGATTGCCTTTGCAAGGAGAGCCGCTTCAAGCTTATTTGTAACCACAGACGAAGAATCGGTGTTTCCAGTGAAAATCTTATCTTCTCCATTTTCCTAAAAATTGTATTGTGCGTGAACGATTGTTTGTGATAAATCAACAGACAGCAAGACATTGGTTTAAATTAATTTCAATGAAATTGAAATACGAAGAAGAGAAGACTAGGTGAAGACAAAAACACCTCAGGTTTTCCTTTGCAATGCCTGTTAATGTCCCTTCATTTTCATAGCATTTAAAGGCCACGATTTCGGCTTGTAAATGTTCTACTTAGATACGTATACGTCAGCAGTTGAATATAAACTACGTGATAGATCGCACACATTATCGAACATTACAACTGCAGGCAACGACATTCAAATTAAGGGACATAAAGAATCCATATCACAGTCTATATGGTTTTAAACTGCTCACACAAATCCATAAGTGACGTATCAAAATTGGTCATACCTTTTGACATATAATAGATACTTACCAAATATGGCAGCCATATTCCATATTCGTTTTCATACTGAAGCTTGAACTGCGTGACCCACCCACTTCTATAAAAATCAGCGTACCCTTTCGTTTGTATATGAGTGACATACCAGTAACGCGAAGAGGGTTCGAACGTCACCTATTTGAGTAGATAATCAAGTTTCAAAATAAATATCAGCAGTTGGATGACCTTATCGAATAAATTGTAATTGCATTTTCCAAATGAACGACTAGAGGCTTTTAGTCTTTTTTAGAGTCATTCATCCATCCTATAGAAAATTTCTTCGAACTTTCGAGACCTCAGAAAATAAAAAAAACGAGACAGTGTATGTTGGAGCGGCTGACCTTTCTCGGGCCTGTGACACCATGACCCTTGATTTCCGGGCTCTGTTTTTTCTCTGCAGTTGGAAATATCATTCTATTTTAGTGACTAGGGATCAAGCCCCGGGATGAATCGTGCCAGACGTTGGGTAAGGGCATACCCCTTCCAAGGTATTTATAAAGCACCCTTTATGCTTAAATAAAAAACATAGAAAAATCCCGCATATGGGAACCTACATTAATCCTATTAATCTTAATAACTAGTTTCCTATTCAATGGGTATCGTACAGAAATTTGATAGAATTTGATATTTGTAATTGTCTTTAAATATGTTTGGTCTGTAATCATTTTAAATCTCCAATTCTTGTTTTCTTGATTTACCAATTTTGCTGCTGATTTTGTTGCACTGCTGATATCTACACTTAAAATACTTTACTTATTAGAGTAAACAGGGTGCTTATCAAAGTGGTCTAAAATACCGGGTTTAAGCCTACATGTTCGTATTAAAGTATATTCTTATATGTGGAATTTCACTATAACCATGTTGATCAGAAGAACCCCCAACCCCCTTAGGTAAAACCCATTGAAATTCTATGGTCCTCAAGCTCGTTCTGAAACTGGTATTACACTACCTTATTGTATGCAAAGATAATCTACTCCACATTTACTTTCTCGTCTTGTTTAACCTCGGTTTTAAAAGATGAATTGATTCAACGCCCAAAAGAGCTTATTCTTGCTCTAAAAGGGCGGCCATGGCCTCCCACTTTTTAGCGAAGCAAATAATTTCAAAGCTGCAATCAAAAATGAAAGAAGCCTTGCCCCACCCACTTTCGTTAGCCTTGCCCCCTCCACTTTCAAACTCGGAGCGTGGGCCCTGATTTGATATGCAGTTTTACCTTTACGTACTCTATATGTCCTTATTTCATGTATGTTCTAAAGGTTGTCTAGATCTCCAGGCCATTCTTATACTGCTATCCCTTTGTCGGTCCTCACGATTTAAATAGAAGAAAGAAAGTAACTGCCAGTACCTATAGTTATTGCTTTGTTTCATCCTGCTTTTAAGACCAAAGTTACGAATCGTGTAGAATGTAGGTTTGCGTCAATAAACCCTATACTTAGTATAGACAAACATTTCACAACATACTAAAACACTTTTCGTCTGACACTACTCCATGTATAAAACGTCAGAATAAGGCTCCGAAAGAACACGATGGAAAATGTATACCCAGTTGTGGATCGAAATAGGCCAATCAGAAAAATGCAAGCACATGACCGGCATAGAAAATTACCATTGGAGTCCAAGAGAGAAAATGAACTCCTTCTAGACAGAATGGCACAATAGCGGCTTTTTCGTTTGTATGTAGATCGATTAAAAAACCGCTAGATAAAAAGACGACCGGGCCCTTCTAATTATCTTAAAACATGTCGTCATTATAGAATTTTGCATAATCTAGGTTGTCTAAAAGGTATTTTTCCGAAGGCAGAGTCACTAGTTTCTGCTGTTATTTTAGATATGCAAGATCGAGGAGGCTGTTCTCTTTGAGGGGCAGTTTTTTTAAAGTAGTATATTTCAAAACTAAGTTTCCTGGAAATGATCTAATTGCACCCTTATAACTAGTGTTTTTGCAACACTTTGACTTTGCTCACCTGTAGTGATGCCTTCGACGAGGGTTGGAAAGGGTTACCATTGAGTCTTCCCGTTGAGACGAGACTGTTCGTACTTGCATCCCTGAGAGTGTGCTTCCCCGACGACACCCCGAGCAACGTGATATCAGTTTCTAAAGACAACGATATACTCAGAAATAAAACAGGCACTGGAAAAAAACCTCAACAAAGGCTTAAAACCACCAGTACAGCTATAATATGATGAATTAATTCATTCAGTTCACTGATGTTGTCAATCAATAAATTAGGAAAACTTCGGTACTGTTTTCTTCAATGGCAGTTTCTTGCGAAAATTATTTAACATAACACAGTAATCGAGAAAACTTCGCTTGAACAGCACATATAGAAATAAACTGGTAGAAACTATTAGAACTTAAATCCTCAAAAACATTTCCAGTGCAGTTCAATTACTAAAAAATTATTTTACATTGTGGATTTTGCAATTGTTTTTAGGTACTTCATAGTCGTAAGACAAAGATTTCTGGTCACAAACAACTTAGCTCTAATCATGTGCAGTTTAGAAGACTGAAGTGACGCAAGTGAATACTTCTACTGCAAGGAAATTGCTCTTTACTCAAAAGGTGTCATTTCAACTAAATTAGCGAACGTCACAGAGCAACAAAATGTATGTATAAAACATCTATCAATTCTAGGTTGGCTGCTGCTTTTTGAAAAGCTGGTGTGTTTAAGTCTGTTTGTCAAAAGGAGAAAATTAGAGAAATTGTCAAGAAAATGAGCTCAATAGAAAAACGTATACAAAATTGTAAACAAAATAGGGCAGACGCAAGCGCTCAAAGACGGGAGCAGTCGTGGTTGCAGACATGCGATGTGGCATGCTGTGCATCTCCAACAAAGCTCCAAACAACAATTGTTTGGTTCAATTCTCAGAAAATTCTTTCCGTCCAATCACTTGACCAGAACCTGTGGAAGTTTTCTACACAAGGTATGCTTCATTGGCTTCTTTATGAATCGGTTCTTTTGTCACCTTCAGGTATGAATGTACTGCCTTCTTGGATGCCAATGACAATAAAGATGGAAGCAAAGAGAAGAAGGATAGAGAAGAAAGAACAGAGAGAGACGAAGAAAAGGCTTTCTTCTCTTTCTTATTTCTTTCTTCTCATTTCTTTTTCTTTCTCACTTTTTCATTCAGAATATTGAATTGTGGATTTTGAATTTTTATAGTGTCAAATAGTGGCACACTGAATAATCTAGACAATTATTTCACAATTAACAATAAGAGAAGATCTATTTCAATTTTTAATCAAAGGCCGAAAAATTACCGAAGAGTTCTTTAAAAATGGGGCTGTCACTTCCCCCAAATAGAACCCACTTTCAAACGTCCCTACTGCCAACTGTCAATGGGACATGTCAGCAGGGGTAAAAAATCAAGGAGGGGTAGAAAGACCCTTGGTAAAGAAAAGGGAATTTCACAAAGGTTTTCCTTAAGAATAACTGCCAATAATTACCTGTTTTCCCTCCATGTGCATGGATGCCAATGTGGTCGGTGAACATTCCCGACTGGTACTGTACACTTATCATTCCGCCACTGCCACCCCCACCGTTCCCGTCGCCTTGTCCGCCACGGGCCTCAATCTGTGCCATTCCAGTCATTTGTTGACACACAATTGCGACTGTACCGCCTGCACCACCACCACCATTAGATGACTCTTGTGCATTCTTTCCATTTGCCTGGATTAAGCCATTTATTTCACAAACATCACTTGATACAAAAACTGCGCCACCACCCACACCGCCAGAACCAATAACAGACCCATCTCCACCTTTCCCACCAACTTCTGTGGGTTCTTTTGGGTTCCCTTTTGGTTGCGCCTGGCCCCAAGATAATGTCTGTCCCTTTGGGCAGCCCCCACGACCAGCATGGCTTCCACCAGAACCAACACCCCCTATAGACACCCCATCTTGGGGCCCTGTTGGTCCTTGATTCGGCTGTACAATAATGCTCCCAAGAAGCCCGATTTTGAGCTTCCCTGTGACATTGATTTTATGAATACTGGCGGAGGATGATGACTCGAGTATCAGAGTCTTCTCAACAATGAGGTCCTTGAAATGGTAGGTGCCGGTTGAAGAGCTAATTTTACAAGGCGATAATACATTCATGCTTGTATACGAATCATGGCATGCTGGTAATGATGCTTCGGTTAAATGTTCAAGTAATAAAGCAAAAAGAAGGCAGATTACCTTGTTTACATCCATTACTGGAACCATAGACAAGGTGTAACATGAAATATCAACTTCAATGAGCTACTCACAAAAAAACACGAGAGCAGCCCTCGTGGTACAGACATTCTATCGAAACCGTACTTTCTTGTTACTTTCCAAAGCCGCTGAGAACCAAATTTTCAGTGCAAATATATGCCTGGTCTTCCTTGCAACCTAAGTTTTTTGAGAGAACGAAATTGAATCCTTTCTTCTGCAAACTGTGTTTGAAAACTTGCTTGCAAGATCTGATTATATGCATGAATCTAGAGAAGTGGTAAAACTATTCAAGACGGGGGTTGTTGATTTTGGAAAGGCGGAAGTCAAATTTTCATCCTGTTAGTAACAGACAGAAGGCAAATCGCTCAATTTGTTTTATAAGAAACGAAGCTGGGATTGGCCACGCCAGAGCCGGGGGTTGGGGGATATTGCCCCCTCACTTTCCTTTTAAACAATGATATTCAAGTAAGGGCATCAAATATAATGGGGAAAAACTGCTATAGAAGTTAGTTTGTCACTTTGTCTAAAGCCCCCCACTCCAAGTTGTGCTCCGGCGTCCCTGAGAAACATGAGATAATACAACTTCTAATGCGTCACAGAGATCCCTTCTTCCTATTTGTCATAGAGATAATATCCTCTCTATGTGGTTTATCTCTATGCTATCTATAATATCCTCTCTAGTCTTTAACTATTTGCAGCCTACTCTTCGGTCCCGAATAGATGCCCCTCCCCCCCCCACCCCCATAAATTTTTCCCATAATAGTTTCCGATACCTCCACGCTCTTATCAGGACCCCGTTGGGGAAGAAATAAATTACTTAACGCTGTTAATTATTAACACATTCTGTTATAATTGTGCTGCCTCGCTTTTCTGCAGAATTTAAATCGTTTTCCCTGTACTATACACATCGTTTAGGTTTATAAATAGGCAGTAATTGCCCCCTCCCCCCCCCCCCCTCAGCTATTTCCACCCCCTTGCTTGTTTTATTTGGTGATTTTTCAAATCTACTAACCCAACAGCTGTAAAACCCCCTTAAAAATTCCATCTCAAGTTGTGAAACTCCCTTCAAGATTTCATCTCAGAAAGTTTTTTACCATTTATGGGTGCTTTCCGGTGAATTTTTAATCTTGTAGCAAAATAAAGGATGTCGCAAAACAAAGATAAAGGGTACTTGAGCCTGGATGCCCTGCATTTAATTTCATCCAAACCCCTTCCATGCAAATCTGCTTCTATGTAGAGTTCTTTTTCCAAATATGAAAAATTAATTTTCTTTGGTTTCTTATATGAGGAAGCTCAAACCACAACATAGAAATGGTCCATGGAGGGAAATGGAACGGAATCGAATCTCTTGACGTGATAAATGAAATTTGACAATTTTAGATAAAGCACACTTTTTATAAGCAAAATTTGCTGATTTCAATTATATATGTTGAGGTGATTTTTTTCTTGCAGAACCGTCTAAAAATTCAGGTTGAATATCCCATTTTCGCGTTTTCGACTGTGACAAAGCGCCGTTATCTGTATTTTTTTTACAATAAGGCTTGTAGGCCGAAATGACCCATCGCCAACACAATTACCATATATAAGTTATTACCATATATTACAAATTTCCATTACACAATTACCATATATTACAAATTAACAATAAATGTCAGAAAACAGCCAACAGAATTACTATACTTACAAGTTAACATAATTACAAACTAATAATAAATCTCAGAAAACAGCAAACAGCTAATACAAAGATAAACAGATGAAAAAATGATGACGAGCTAGAAAGTTTACGTTACGAAGATATGCACGTAGAGGACTTCCCGTGATTCAAAAGCCAGCGATATAAAATTAGCTATTGATATCAGACAATCCGTATCTTCTTGACTCATCAACCAAATACTCATCACAAAGGTCAAGGGATGATATTCTGGCAAATTTTGAATAAATCATAGATAACATAGAATTCCTAGCAGTCTCGTAAAGGGGACAAACTAATAAAAAATGAATTTCGTCCTCCACAGCAGTTTTATTAAAAGATTGACATTACGGACATTTTCTATCAATCCTAGGAATAGGATTCTTCCCATATCTACCTGTTTCAATCCTGAAGTTGTGAGCACTGAGACGTAGTTTTGCAAAGTTGGATATTTTCTTTCTGCTAGGTATCAAGTCTAAGTAATCCTCAAACTTATAAACAGTTTTGAAAGATGCGTATGTACAAAGCTTTTTATTGAGAATAATTTGTTCTTTTAAATTTTCCATAACTTTTGACCTAAAATGGGAAGACACTTTTGATTTCACGATAGAGGAGTTATCGGTTGTATGTATTCTGTAAAGGGTCATCAGGGAACGGGCAATACTGACCCAATTAGAAACACCGGAATCTGCATCATTAATTAACATTTGAAGAGCTCTGTATGCATATCTGGAGGAATCGAGATTTATTAAACGAATATAAAATTTTAAGATGTTAATATGTCTATGTTCAAGCAACGACCAGCCTCCCAACTCCGCATAAACCCCAAGAGACGTTGTAGATCCTTTAACACCTAGGGTTGACTTGCGAGCCATAGGATGAATTTTTTCCAGGCATTCCCATGTACCAGATCCCCATACGTCAGTGGCATAATTTAGGATAGGAAGTATTGTACTGTCAAACAAAAATAGAAACAGTCTTGGGTTGAAACCATTCCATTCGTTGATTTTGGACAAGAGAGCAAAGTAAGATTTTTGAGCTTTTTGCTTAATTATATCAACATGAGCACTGTAGGAACCATTCGATTTGAAAATAACTCCAAGGAATTTGTGCTCATTGCATTCTTTGATCTCTTTATCACCAAATTTCCAAATTTTGCACACCTTAGATTTTTTTTCTGTTTTTTCTCATAACCATTATCTTGGTTTTGGAAGTATTTATCTCCATATTAATGGACAAGCAGAACTGGTTTAGCTCGTTCAACTGGGATTGCAGATCATCAGCAGAATTAGCTAATAAAACTAAGTCATCAGCATATAAAAGGGTGCAGATATTTCCATCACCCAATCTGACACCGGTAGACACAGCATTAATCTTTGAGTCTAAGTAATTAAAAAAAATATGAACAGCAACAGACTCAACAAACAACCTTGCCTAACACCACGATGGCAGGAAAATAGATTAGTTAGGCTGTCTTGTCCCTTTACACAAGACTTAACTTTTGCATAGAGGGACTTAATGACATCTAACACTTTACCATTAATACCATAAGACAACAATGTATCAATGAGATTTTTGTAGTCAACGGAAACACGGAAGCAGTTGACGTTTAGTACACGGAGGTCGTTAATTGAACTACCGCTAATATAGCAGTAGGCGGCAATTTTAAGTCAGGGTACATATCCAATCTTTTTTAGCACATCAAACTGTCCTTCTTTGCAAAGTTTCAGACTGTTGTACCAAAGTACGACTGAAATACGATAATGCCTTCTATTAAGATCTTGGGCGGTGTACCCCCGTCTAAGAAATAGAACAAGGGGGCAATTTTCAGATGGAGTTTTTATCCTATCATTTTCTGCGTATCAGATTGCCGTCTATTGAAATGTTTCTTGCTACTGTACCTGCTTTCGGCAGAGATATCAAAATAACGTCGTTAGTGGAGTAATGGGGTAAATACCCTAGTCTAAAAATAGCCCAAGGGGGCAATTTTCTGTCAGGTTCTTTATCCTATCTTTTTCAGCGTATCAAACTGTCCTATTTGCAAAGTCTAGCGCTGTAGTACTTAAGTACGATTGAGCTGCAATCAAACCGTGTTTATAGGTCTGGAGCAAAGAACCCCAGTCTAAAAATAGAACAAGGGGGCAATTTTCAGTTATGCTTTATTTCCTATCTTTTGTACTGTATCAAACTGCCCCATGTTGTAAAGTTTTGTTCTACTATACCTACTTTCAGGAGAGATATTGTAATAACGCCGTTAGGGGCTTGGGGCAAAGAACCTCTGTCTAAAAATAGCTAAAGGGGGCAATTTTCAGTTGGGTTCCATATCCTATCTTTTTCAGCGTATCAAACTATCCCTTTTTGTGAAACTTCATGCTGGTATCACAATTTGCAGAATTGTTTGGCTAACAGCTCTGACTAAGAGGTATGGTGTGTTTACTGTGAAGACGGAACCAACTGCAAACCTTGTGACGTCACTGATTTTTATGCTTTGTCACTCGCACTCATTGTTTTTAAAACCCCAAAAACAAACTTTCCCTTGCAAATGTTCGAGTTAATTTTCGTTTTCTATTGCAACAACATGTAGAAGTTTCAATTTCTTACAAAAAAACTATATGTGAAATTTCATTTCATAGACACTTAAAACATGGAAGCAAAGATTTTTCCATTGTTTTCCTGACTCTGGTAATTTCTTCTCTTTCTTCTGTTGTTTACTATGTCTGGCTGAATTAGATGAAAATTATGTTTAACCTAGAATTAAATGCTACATTAGCAAACTTTATATCATTTGAATCGAAATTTAATGAAGAACAACATATTGAGGGCCTTATACTGAGGTCTTTGGGCAAAAAAAGTTATAACCGCTAGTTTGGAAGGGGGTTTTGTCAACAATTTGTATGACTTTTGATATTTAGCTGCGAACCCTTCTGTTGAAAAGACATTATGTACCTTAAACTGCAAATTGTAAGCGGTTCAAATTTTGCACCAATACTTTGAAATATGTCACGCTTAATCCAACAAAGTTTAAAAATAACATGATGACGTCATCAGTGACGTACTCACTATCGAATATATCGACCACCATCATTTGACGCCTACCCTGTTTCATTAGCATACGGTGATATCCCTAGGTATAAAAAAGGTGATATCCCTAGTTAATATCCCTAGGTCTTGCATTGTTATCCTCTTTAGAGGTGTACACGTCCTTCTTCCGCTTCTGGTGGCAAAGTATTGTTCTATAACTGTTGCGCATTTATTCATATTTTAGGGCTAGTGCAAGGTTTACTTTAAACAAGACTGGTGACATGCAATATCCCTGAGGTACTCCAATGTTTGTTTTGAATTGCTCACTGCCATATACCGTAAATCCTTGAACTAGCCCCCTGGGGGCTTATTTTTTAATATTTTTGGATGGGGGTATTCAAGGGGGACTTATACGAAGGGGCTTATAAAATTATTGTAGACATTAAGAAGACATTAACAAAAGACCTCGTATATTTTGTTAGGAATTTCTTGATGAACATTTAATTAATTATAACGCCCAAGACAACTTCAGGTGGCAAAAATCAACATATCGAGAGGGGCCAGTTCACGGATTTATGGTAGCAGTTGGGGCTTTTTCCAGGGAGGCTTATTGACAATTTGTACTTCTAGGGTGGGGGCTTATTCGAGGGGGGCTTTTTTCGAGGGGGACTTGTTCGAGGGGGGACAATTCGAGGATAGAGGAGGAAGAATAGTTCTGATTGGTTGATCCACCCCTGCGCACTACTTCAACTTTCCTGCCCTATATGCTCTAGGGGTCGCACACACGAGGTTCTTTAGCTCGATGTTTAGACGAAATGAAAGGACATTTAGAGCCAGGAAAAATAATTAAGCAAATTTTACTTCATTCCATTTTGCATATCTACAAATTCTTTATAGATCATAAATTTGTTGCCGATCATCAACCGCAATTTAGGTGGTAATGTCAATTTTTAATGCCACGCAGTCACTTGGCCATGGCACAAAGCTCGAAAAATGTCTGCAAAAGTGAAAAATGCATGAAAATGGGACAAATGTCTGAAAAAAGGGAAAAATGTCTGAAAAAGAGAAAAATGTTTGAGTTGCAAATGAGACCAAACTATGTTAGTCATCCATCAACACAGCTTAAATTTCGTTGCTAGAGCAAGAACGAAAAGTTTGTTTTTGTTTCCCTGTGAGCTCTTCGCAAATGGCAAGTGCATTTTCCCCTTTGCTGGAATAAATACAGTAAATATTGAATGCGATCAGGGGCGCCTGCACAAGATTCAGACAGGAGGGGCAGCTTTTGTGCTGAGGGCAAATAGTAGAATTTTTTCCATTACCATCATCGATAATTTGTGAGGGGTGTGAGGATGCAAAATGAAATATTGGCATGGATTTGTTCCACCCATACAGCTGGGTTTTTTTCAATCAAGGGCCCTAAACAGAGGCATTCTGGTGACAAAACTCTCCATGCAAGTGGGTATTAAATGACACTGTGATTCATTATTCAAAATTTTTGGTTTTATGAAAATTATGGCAATTATAAATGGACTGACTGTAAGACTTTTCTTGTCCGCCTAGCTTCAATTCTACATGGTTGTAGAATCATTGAGAGTGTTAAAAGGAAAATAATAATAACAAAAATCAAATGTGAATCTTATAATTGTTTACTTCAGGGTATTTTGTATGTTTGGTTCAGGCCCACGATTTCCCGATCAGATAACATCTTGCATCATATATATTTTTAAGGAAATTTATCATTGTATATTTTGATGACCAAAGGTGATTTTTGGGTGGAACCCTTGAGAAATCTTTGCGGACCACGCCCTTATATTTAGTAGCTAGAAGAACAATCCATTAATGATTTTTGATACCACGATTGATATTTCATCTAAGGCAATTGGTGATACGAGAGGTTGACCGATTACATTATTGACAAGTCATTCATGATAACAACATAATTCCAACTAATTGGAACATTTTCTTTTTTTATGATTTCTTTCCTTTTTTCATTTTTCTGCCCAGTTTCATTGTTTTCTTCAGTGGGAAATATATTTGAAAATAATATTTGTTTCGAAGCATTCAAAGGGAAGTTTGGCTAATCTTTACGACCCTGAGTATGTTTAGGCTACCAAAGTATGTGAAAAATACAAAAAAATTGCTTGACTATAAATCAAAGTTTTAAGGTGCAGTGATAACCAATTTGTACAGTGATAAAACGGTTTATGCAATGATAAATAGGAAAAGTGTGCAGTGTTAAAACTAGGTTTGTCTTGGATGGGCTCTTGGCATGTAAAAAGTTTGACAATTTTCCGACGAAAGCCCGAGTTTGCCGACGAGAAGGCTGATTGGGGGGGAGCTGAACCCCATGACCCCATAATTTCCGCCACTGTTTTCAAAAATTATAAAAGCACTTTGGAATGTCACTATAAAATGACAATATGTTTCTGATATAAGGATTTGTTTTTGCGAAAGACTTTCAACAAATCATGTGACAATGTAACGGTGCTGATATTCGTCATTAGAATATCATCCAGTTTGTCAGCAAAAGTTGAAAACGATTGACCAAAGATGCAATTTATCCTAAATGAAAGGTTAATCAATTCTATTGACTTATACGAGCTGCTAAGGTTTTTTTGCAAAAGTGATGCAGGCGACGTTACATCATATGATTAGAAAATATAAGAAACAGGGATACATAGACATGGCATGAAAACAAATCCTCCCCTTAATGCGGCAAGTTTAGTAGTGTAGTATAGCTAAAGCTCTTCTTCCTCTCCTATTCCGGTCGTTAAATTTTTTAGCAGCACTAATTTCAATTTGTTCATTTTCACCATTTTGGTTGCGGTTCTCACTCAGCAATGCTTCATAACCACGGTTTTTTATGGTAGAACAATAAGAACCAAAAAAAAAGGATTGCATTTAATACGGCGTTTGAATCAACTGCCGTATTTTCTATTTTATTCGAATCAAATAGTCCATTATAGAATATAGAATCATGATACGGCACATGAATAACACGCCGTCTAAACCAGGCCTAAGTGTCGCAAATAAAATCGATAAACAAGTCAAAACAACTGAAAAAACAGTTTTGTGTCTCTAGAGTCCATATTTTTGTGTTAATGTGTTTTGTGTTTTGTGTAGAATACAAACAAACTACTACCTACACTTAAACTGGCAAGGGTATGGATGGTATCAAAATCTGCAAAAGAGAGGATTCATGATCATGCGCAGCGGACACCCTTTTCAGAAGATCTAGACACACTTTGTTTCAAAGATTTAGACTTTTAACATCTTGCTTTCTCTTTAGTCAATCAATGAGAATTGGCCTTGGGTCAAACTTATCTTACTTGTGGTAATGGATGTACCACTGCAATTTCTGCATCAAATGATTATCTGGATGGCATCTTCATTAAAATTGCAAGCACTAAACTAGTCTCTCTGCATCAAAAGACAGGGGGCTTTGCTGGAATGACCCTTGCCATTACAACATAATCTCTTTTTAATAAGTATGACCAATTGGTTTGATTTTGACTTGACACATTTTCTCTAGTGTTAACAAAACAGAGAAGATTTTATCAGCTAATGGACCGTGCTACTAAAATGTCATGCAAAACAGTTATTCAGTGGTTTTAGAAAGTACTCATAGTTTGTACTGTATATATACAGTAGAGAAAAAATCAATTTTGAAATAAGAACAACATTAAGAGCACCCGAGCCTGTAATAATACCAAAAATAAGATCATCGAACTTTGGCGAAAATTATCTCGTTCTTGTAAAAAAGCGTGTAGTGCATCAAATATCAAAAGTAAGCAAGAAAGAGTCAAACAGTAGCAACCGGGTGTTGATCGGCAACCCGATGGCAAATCTACATTGTGCCTCGATGTAAGAGCGAGATTGCAATTTTTCCCATGATGCCAATCGGGCTTTTTGTCTGTCCCGTTGAATCTTTCGGTCGCTTTGGCCTGGAAATCCGTTACTGAAAAGCAGTCAAATAATACCTTCTAAGTACAAAAGAGGTATGTTATTAATTACCTTTAAAGTATCAATTACTTTTGTTTTTTCAGGAAAAATCTTCAGAGCTTCTCTACCAAATTGCGGTGGACGATTCTCAATCACAGGCCAAGGTGCATTTCTTGATTGATAGCAAGTAGGCCTAACTTGAAGTTAAGAAATACCGCAAGCCTGAGAACGTAAGCAAGAAAAATTAGAATCGAAAAGAATTGTATCGCTTTATCTTGAACCTCTGTAGCCAGAATCTTCTTTATGTTAAGAAGGTACTCTGCTATTTGAGAAACTAAGAAACCCATTGCCTCCCCCAACCCTCCCCCCCCCCTCCAATTTGCTGCATGTTTTATAATTAATGAAACATTCTTTATCGCCTAACAAGGTTTCAAACACACAATAGACTTCTCAATCAGTGCCACAAACAATAATGTAACACTATGTTAGCACAAGTTTATCTTATGGACAAGCAAGAAACAAACAGAAACAGCATCATAGGTTAAAATCTGACATACTGTAGCTTCTGCAAATTCAGATGCTTCATCCTAGAAAGGTGTCACTAAGTGGAAAACATGTAATGATTTTGCAGACATGAATAATACAGAGAGGTACCATGTTTTGCTAGATGTCATATTTTTAGAAGAGTGTTCCCTGACCCTAGGCAACCTGTGATTCATTGATGCAGTCAAAAAACTCCTCAATGTGTATGACATGAGGTTAATCAGATTATGCGAACGAGATTCTTCACCTTGGCTGGTGCAGTGCAAGCAACATCCCTTTATCAGCTGTAATCTAAGAACCAAGCCTTTTGACACTCTTGCGTTACCATTACATTACCAGTGCACTCTAGTACACCCAAGTGATGGGAGTGGCTTTGGATGTGGTTAAAATTAACATGTTTTTTTAAGATGGCAAAATGACTTTCTAAATATTTTGCATTCAGGGATTGTTTGAAAAAACAGGTCATTTGTCAAAGGCTCAGTGGCAAAACTGAAGAATGATGCTTTTGCAAGCAAAGTGAGCTGAAACATCCATAAGATTAGCTTAAAGGGCATCTGTCGTGAACATGATTGGCTAATGCAATACATTTTTTGTTTTTTTGTTTAATACAAAGCATGGAGGGTGAATTTTTACCACAGTAAAAATTCAAGAAGAAGAAATGAAAAGTCACGAAACAATGGAAATCCATTCCAAATGCTTATGTTTTATTAGCCAACTGTTGATTCGACATATGGCCTTGAAAATCATCTCAGAATAATTCTTGTGGTCATTTTTTCTTGCATCCTTTTAAAACGATTTACAATGCACCCTTACGATGCACCCTAAACTGGGGCAGACACTTGGTCAAATGTTGGGATGCAAGCCTATTGTTTTATTGACATGAACGTCACATTTCCTATTGTTTCAGAATTGAAAACTATTATCCTCTAAAGGTTTGGGGGGTGATTGCCCCCTTGCCCCCCCAAAGGTGTCTGCCACTGACCCTAGACCTGAGGTCCTTGAACAATGTGCCCCATATCACTCTCTTTGTTACCAAGCTTCAGACCATCATTAAGGATTATCATGCTTTTGGCCTTTTTAAAATTCTTTCTTAAACTAAAAATACTTTGCTTGCCAAACCTATAAAAATTTGAATGGTAGTTGTAGGAAACCTTAGTCAATCATTAAATTTCTCGGTGAAGGAAAATTGATATAAACTGCCAAAATAAAAGAACATAGACAAACTCAAGAATCACTGGAAAATTTGGTGCACACTCAAATGTGCACAGTTATCACAAGTGCACCTGTGCACTCCCAGGTAATAACTTGTGCACTCTCGAGATCTTGAAGAAAATTGCCATGAAATCCATACCGAATTTGAGCTGCAAGGAACAATGGTTATAATCTTAATATACATGATTCTTTTGATAATGTGGGCCAGGTGCCAGCCAGAGAAATGCATGTCTGGTAGTAGCTGCAAGCATATGTAAGTTTTCCAGCCCAGCTTATCAATTTTATCAAAATATGTCCTGATAATAATAGCATTCTTCAAACCACAATGGAACATTGATAATTTTGACAGCATGTATACAGTTATTTAAACAGATGATAACAGTTATTTAAAACTATTTTCTAGTTAAATATGGCTGATGACAAACCTGAAATCAAGTTAGAGACTGCAAAATTTGATGCACGTTTCCCAAACTGCAACCAAACAAAGAACTGCTGGCAAAATTTTGTTGATTATCAAAAGTGTCTTAAGTACAAAGGCGAAGATTATGAACCATGTGAATTTTTTAAGAGAACATACAGATCTCTCTGCCCCATTTCTTGGGTAAGTTCTGATCTCTTTGAAATTTTCCCTAAAGGCACTTTGCAAGTAAAAGCTTAATTTAGCATTCCTTCCGTGGGGTCATTCACATTTGACATACAGTATAATCTGGTTATAACATACTGAAAGGGACCAGCGTATCAAGTACATTATAATCGAAGTACGTTGTAACAAAGGCAAGTAAAAATTTATTAAAACCAATCACACCTTTTGCCAGGACCAGGCACACCAGTATGTTATATCTGAAAATACGTAATAACTGACTACGTTATTTAGATCCATTAAAACCATAACACTGGTGGCAAATTTGTACCTAGATTTATGCCCAATTGCAAAAATGATCTGCACCACACCCCTTGGTTGTACTTTAAACCAATGATCAAAACTTATTTTGAAGAACACCATCAAAAACATTTAGTGTACTTACTTTTCCCCTTGTAGCCAAACGTACACTTTTTTGCCAACCCCCCTGTCCTGTGTATGTACTATGTGAATGGCCCCCATTTGAGATATTTAACAAGCTTGTTAAACATGCTTGCTTGTATTACACAGTCTAACAACTATAGCTGGTCTTGAACATTTTGTTGATTATTTTTTAAAAATATATTTCTACAATAGAATCTCATTATTGATTTTATCTATGCACATAGCCATGCATCTTTCAACCAAATTATCTTCTTCGGGAAATTTTTCAGTAGAACAATCTACTCATGACCTTCTTATTGAATTGATTAAAAAACAAGGTTGTAGTTACTTATTTTACAGTGGCTGCAAGTAAAAATGTATTTTTTAATGCTTTTTGGTGAATAGTTGCTATCTGAGTTTCACTTTTCATGCTTAAGTGTCCAAAATAAATGTGCTTTATTATTTATTTTGTTTAGGTTGAGAAGTGGGATGAGCAAGTAGAAGAAGGAAGATTTGCAGCCAAGTTTTAGACATTCTCAATTTCAATAGACCAAAGTGTGTTAAATGCATTCACTGACTACAATTCCAGTTCAAATATTATCTGAGAAGTGTTTTGTCACAACATAAATTAAAAGTTCAAATTTTCAATTTTTCTGTTGTATTACCTTAAACCCACTGAGAAGACTGTTGTTGTAACCCACTGAGAAGACTGCTTTAACTTTAAGTTTTGCTGATAAGGTCAGTTTGAATAGTGGATTCAGGTTGTGATGTGAAACCTTAACCTTCATGCTAAACTGAGTTTAAACAAATTTGCAATGAAAGCAAATATACCAAAGCTTGTTGATTTGGTTAGATAAGGTCATACCTTTGATGTTAAGCGATATTTGTTTGCTTGCCAATTTTCAACAAGACAGTTTTACTTGCAGTTCACAATTTTGTTCAGAAAATGAGGTACCATTTTGTCAAAATGAACCAGTAAAGACATTTCTGCCTATCAGAAATCTGTATTCACCAAAAAGCTTTTGTATGATAGAACATCTGATAAGATTTTTTGAATGCTCTAGTTAGCCAACTTTGAAATAATATTTACTTGTGATGCTTCCAGAGGGGCTGAAAGAGGTAATTGGAGAGGGGAGCGAAAGATGATGCATGTCTAGATATATCTCCACAATTTCAATATTGTACATAAAAACTTGTTGATTATTTGCCTTACCACTCTTGCTATGAAATTTTTTACAGGAGTTTTAGCTGAAATTGAACTGGGAGACAGTGTCCATTTAAAAAATATGATATAAATGGAAATTTTTCACAAGAAACCCAATCACCTACTGTCATAAGCTGTCACTAAATTTTTGAATTGTCTTTACTAACTCTCTTGTATGTGTTGGGAAAGGGGGCTTATTGGAAGTGGGGGCTTATTGGAATTGGGGGCTTATTGGAAGTGGGGGCTTATTGGAAGTGGGGGCTTATTGGAAGTGGGGGCTTATTGGAAGTGGGGGCTAAATAGAGACTATGGTACACAAGGAAAAGTTCCAACAGAAAACAGAGATTAGGTTCCAGGAAGAAGGTTCCTCAAGTATGGCTAGGGACTGTAATACTATTTTTCACAATTACATAAACTTTAACTAACTGTTACAAAAAGCTACTGGACAGTAAGTTTATCAATGTATTTTAAACATGATGATAAATGATCAAAGCAGTATGTAAAAGTGATCAAATTTGATGGTGAATATATCATGACTGAAAGTCCCCTTTTCCAGATAAGGTTTGTCAGGATATTGTCCCTTTTTCAGAATAAGCTCTCTCTTATCAGAAAAAGTACCTTCCTTTGGGGTTTAAATGCTATTGAAAAGTGGCCACTGAGCCGTTTTATGATCTACCTGCGATCCTATCTCTAAGCTATTTTAAGTAAATTAACTAACTTTGTGCATCAGTAGGTACAATCATCTCAATCAGTTTATTGCTATTAAAAAAAGGAATTAATTTATTTTATAGAGTTAATTGTATATACCACAAAGATAAGCTGGCACCTTAAATGAGTGCTCAAAATGTATTGTGGCACTTTCAATATCAACTTCCCTTGAGTTGTGTTGGCCATGTAATGATGGGACAGAAAGAAAGTTGGACAGAAAAGGAAGACAAAACATGCTAAAATCTTTTTGTGCTTTATCCACCTCTACAAGTATTTTAACTCCATAAAAATTAACATAGTATGTTAGCAGCCATACTATGTAATCCTAAAATTCATAATTCTGCTTGACAGACTTACTGCAAACTTGTACTCCATTGGATTACCTACTATTAAAAAAATACTGCTTCACAGGTGGATAGACATTGAAAGCGCTAACCATTTGGAGAGTTTGCCCTCCTATTTAAAGTTGTTGCTAATACCATTTTCTTTCTTGACACCTTTTTTGGTGGCCCAGTTTGTTTTTTTCGTTGCATTGAAGGCTCTGGGATATTAACAATCTCCACCTCTTTAAGTACTGTGACTTGCTTCTGTTCTCTGAAAAAAATGAAAACTGTTTTAATAAAGTAAGATAAAATGGTTCATTGCTGTATTTAAGACCTTTGGATTTAAGCCAAGTTTTATCAGTGCCAAAGAGCAAAAAAGTGGTCATAATTTAATGTAGAAAAGTATAAATTGTAAAAGGCAAGCAATTTTTCTTCTCTTTGGCAAATTGTGGTCGGCTGATAGCTACAAGAAATCTATTGACAATGAGTGATAAAATATTAAAACTAGAATTGGCAATTGTTACATCTATTCTGCAATATAATATGAAGGTTTGAAGGGTATTGAACAACCAACCAAATGGCAAAGCACCAACCAATGAATGGCAGATTAATTAGGAATGGCAGAAACTTATTGACTATTTTAATGGGCTTGTCTGGTCCTTGCCTTTAAAAAAATGTTTCCCTTTGCTAAAATCTCGAATCTATTAACTGAATTTTCCTTACTTTGTAATGCCTGTCATTAAAAATATTTCTCTTAAGCCAAGTTTCTTTACTGGCATGGCTCAAGGTAATTCAAAACATCATCATATCAAGGGTAATTCCAAACACACTATCCCGAATGCACAAGTAAGGTCATTTATTTTTTGACCAGGAAGTCAAGTTGCTCATCAAAGTTTACTGAATTCTTTTCCAGCGCAAATGTCAATAAACTGTATGGCTAGTTTGCTTTGTCAGAGTTATTCTGCCAATCCTGCCTAGCAATTTTATTTGGTCGCTTTCTTTGTAATAGATGTACCAGAACCTGCTCTATAAACTTCAGAAATACTTTTGAAAAGCTTCATCCCTTTGAAACATAAACATCACTTTGGAAAATTCCAGCTTTTTTTAAACTTTTCTGATGCCTCTAAACATATACTATCGTATTTGGAGCATTGGAAGAAACATTGCCCCCCAAATACCGCTTTTGTTGCAAGGACAAGATAGGTACCCCCTTTTTGCCCCCCGCCCCCACTTTGAATTGGTGGCGCGAGCCCTGTTCCATAGTTATCGAGGTTCTTTTTTGGTCCTGACTTGAATAACGGAAGCACTTTTGCAATCTTGAGTTTATTAGAACAAATTGAATGCAGTGACGAAGCTAAAGGTCCTGCAAGAATTTCCAAAGACACGATTTCCTGGAATCAATAAAATCATTCCTTCACTTGAAAAAGGAAGTTTTAAATTCTATTTGATAAACAGCTCCCAGTTCCGCGAGCTGATACAGGCGTCCCGAGTCCTGCTTTTTAATACGGCAACCCTGTATTTTGGTCCTGCTTATAAGTATGATACCCTATGTTTGGTCATGCTTCACAATGGGCTTTTGCAAATTTGGTCCTGCTTCACAATAGAATAGAACAAAGGGCAATCCTGCTCAATCTGAGGAGTAGGACCTCGTCGAAAGGGTCATCATGACATGTCACAAGCAGTAGTGACTTGATTGGTTGAGGATTCACCTATGTAGGCCAAAGAGCGCTGTTTTGAAAACCGTTTGGTCAGGCCATTTCTGAGAGCAGGACTGTGAGTGTGAAGATTGCCCTGTGTATTCTCGTTCTGTTTATGAGACACTGAGACGAGAGTACTAGCAAAGAGGCCAGTCCAAGTGTTACGGCGATGTGAATGTGAATGGTTGAATATGTTGAATACTGATGAGTTGAAGGCTGAACTGCTAGTCTAAAATTGCAATTTTTTACTTGAATTGTTTACTATCTACTGGTTTGGCTAAAAAAGTTGTTTTCATCGATAAAATGACACATTATTCAAGTGATACATTGTCAGACTAGTCAAGTTGGTCTACTTTTACCAGCCCGGTCAAGAAGTTTCTTTTCCATAATGTTGCTGCAAATTATACATCATTGATATGAATACTTCTAGATAGGCTTCTCCAGCAGCAATTCTATGTTTACAGCAGCAGTTCTATGGATTAGATATGTTTACGGGATATGTCTGACGCACCGTAGATCCCAAGATACGCCGTGCTTGCTGCGAGAATTTGCTGCAGGGGCTTACCTTGTTCGTGAGATTTGAAAAGGAGAGCTGCTGCTTGGTGTTGGTCTCAACGATCTAAAAAAGGTTAAGATATGACACATTGGTTTCTTTATACGTTAGTAATATAGCATCCACCTACACAATTATAAATGTGAATAAAACTGGCGAGAAAATTGGCGGAATTCCGGATTAAAAACTGGAAACAAAGAGCAAATATCAATTCAATCTATGATTAGACCTTTTTTGACATGAGTAATCCAACTAAATTAGGTGTGTATATTACCAAATATTAGGTATGTAAGTCCAAATAAGCAACTCACCTAATGTCCCAGCTTTTTCTTTCTTTTCTTCCAGTTTGAACGTTCTTGGTCGCTGGTGAGGTATGGGGTCTAGGTATGCTTTTATCGTGTCTAAATCATGTTAAGAAACAGAAAAGAGGGGTGCGATATGGAGCCATCGAAGCAACGCAGTCTTCAGAGGCGGAATTCCTTTTTAAGAGGGGGGGGGAGGGGCGAAACCTCCAAAAACAAACAAATTTGCCGACAAACGATATTATAACCGACAAAAGCCCTAATTTAGCAAAAGCTGGAGGTTCTCTCCACATTCAACCCTGCAATTCCGACACTGACAGTCTTATTGGAAGAGCTTGAAAATACAACTACAATGCCTTCCAAAAGTACTTGGAACACCCAGCAATTTACGCTGCATTTGATATCTTTCATTCCTTTCATGAGAAAAATTATTCGTTCTGCACCATTCCCCCTAAAACAATGTTGGTAATTTAGAGAAATATCATAAAAGAAGCGCAAAACAAAGTGCTTCCTAAAATCCTAACCCGTTTGATAGTAACCAAACATTGTTCTGTGGGGGAGAGGGGGATGATTGATTTTGACTTTGGAAATTCACGTTAGTGTTCCAAGACTTTTGGCAGGCATTGTAGATGACCTGAGCCCAGCAATAAATGGTTATAAATCACACTCTCAATAAGCAAATAGCACACACAGCAATTTCACATTGAGATGAAAAGGTCTAAATCTGAGAAAACGCGCAAAGGATTGGAAATTTAACAGCAGACAAACCACACAAATGAAGCAATGAAACTACCCTGGGTACAACAATGAAACGAGCAAAGGATACAGGGAAGTTTCTTGTCTTCTGCGCAGCGTCCTACGAGTTGCTGTAGAGAGTCTCTTTGGTTGGTTCAAAGACGAACTTCTATCCTGCGTTGCGAAAAAAATATGTGCTATAGAATTTAAGATTAACAAAAGGTGAAAATTACAGGTAGCAGCATAACAGATACATTTAAGCTTTTATCATGAAATTCAGAACTGCTGTTTTTAATTGACTTTTTTGGAGGGTCAGAAATTTTACTCGGGCCTTGGAGTCACTTCTGATCCACTCAATAACGCTGCAGAGAATTTGGTTACAGGATGAGAATAAAAGCATCAAAGATTCTTCTGCTTTTGCGTAAACAACATGGAGCGCTTGCCTTGAAAAGGTGTTTGTTCTCACGATCCACTGCTGCAGCTCTAGATCTCTTCATCATCTCAACTTTGGCTGCCGGCGAGTAGGCCATGAATATCGAATGTAGCTTGCTCTGTGCATTTTGCAGCTGGAAAAGAGCAAAGAGCACTGCAGGCAACAATCGCAGCTGTTACGGTGAATCATATTTATTTATGCGGCCAGAAGTAAACTGGGACGAAGAATTTAGCCTTCCTTTAAATGCGGGTTAAATTTATAGGTTGCTGTCTAAAAAATAAGAAAATTACGTGAATTTCTGGAGTCTGTTTAACTACCCTTAGTCTGCTCAATCCATAATCTATCTAGTATTTTTGTCTCTTTTTAAGTTCATTTTTACCCGATATTTGACTAAAAAATCACATCTATCGTAGCATTAACTTTGTTTGAGCAAAGATCAGAGCCAAGTTTGGTTGAAGTCTCCGTGAGAGTCGTGCTGGAATTATACTTGATGCGGAGATGGTTTGCACCATCAGAAAATGTAATAATTGCATTTATCGTCGTAGTCATATTTGAGAGAGCAAGTGCTATCAACTTTATAGGCTAATAAGAAAATGGAATAAAAAGCTTTCTGGTTTTATAAAATAAAAGTGAGACAGATCTTTAAGAAGTAACAGTGAAACTAAATAGGAATTAGGATCAGTGGATAAAAATATGAGAAAAAACACTTGGAAATCAATGGTTCTTGAAATTAATAGAAGTAGCAGAAATAGGCCAAAAAAGCTCAATCCCAAAATAGCAAAATTTATCAGAAGTAATCGCATTTGAACCACCTAAACAAAAAGAAAAACCGTACCTCGTGAAGCAATGTCGTTTTTAGAGCAAAGTCTGCTTTGGATTCATGCAATTTCTTGCTAACCGTTGCTTCCTTTTCCAAATCACGCAAGACTACTCTTGTGTCCTATGGTATTTAAAAACGCCCAAAATACGAATTAGTGCTTAAATCAAACGACACTTCAGTCACTTTAACAGAGCCCGTCAATACAAATGGAGACTGGCAAAACAACATTGGGAATTTAGGCAAATGCGCATCCGAGAAGATGCAAATGACGCACAGTAAGAAAAAACACCGTTCCAGCCCAGTCTTAACTCGAGTATCAACTGCTGGCCTACACTTGATGGTGGGGAAAAAAGAAGCCTGGCCGCAAACTGCTTTCGTTATTTTGCATCACAGAATCAAACGTTGCAAGCATCTCTCTTGAATGCTTTCCTTATACTCGTTTGATTCTTCATTTCCCGCGAATTCGATACCTATTTTTTGTTACTTTCAAGACTTCTTGATCGAAGCTATAAGTGGTTAATGACGTGACACTCATGACGAGCAGGATTATCGATGTGCATTATCAACACCCTGCTTGCATAAACTCTTACGAAAAGCATCAAATCTCTCATAAAAACAAAACAACTTTCTTTCTACCTTGATTGTCTTGATAAGCTCCTGGACTTTGTCAGTGTTCATAAGTTTCCTCGTCAGGTGCCCTTGGGCAGCGGCAAAAAGAAAATCACAGCTTCGCTAAATTGCGAGAGAAAAAACAAGTTACAGATTGTTGATTTTAATTCACTTGGCAAAAGCTGAGAAACAAACATTTTGCAATGGTGCACTGCATGAAAAGTAAAGGATTCTATTTCATAACATTGAAGTCCGAGATTTGTCAATGCTCGAGTTTATCAAGACTTCCGGAATTTGGCCCGTTTGGCCTTTAATTTCCTGGGTTTTGTGTAACAAAAGAAACCATGCTGATATTGTCAAGAAGAACAATTTCAGCGTAAAGCTTGAGCCAACTAGTTAAAAACGACACAAATTTAACAGAGACGTCAGTTGCAAGAGAATCGATAACGACGATAAAACTGACGTTCGATGAGTTGTTACACGAGCAAATCACGAAAGCTTTAATTCTAAGCGAGTGCTCAATTCTGTTTTCGTCATAAAAAACACCTTTACCTTCGACAATTGAATTTCATTCGTGTTTTCAAAACCAGATATTCTTCCTCTGTTTATGCCTTTGTATTCTCCTTCTCTAGTTTCAAATGAACTGCCTTTACTAATCGGAGTCGACGAACTGATATTTGCTGAAAAATTATTGCTCTTGTCTTGAACCTCTGCGTAAAATCTGTGCTTCATTTGCAAAGACGATCTGCTTGCAGACTTTGCTTTTTCAGTCAATGGTTTATCCTGTATAGGCGATATCGTAAGTGTTTTCTCGATGAGACCACTCAAATCGTAGGCTACAGGGCTACCTGAATGCTCCTTCACCAGCATCTCATTCTCGCTCACTTCTATGGCTTTCTCTCCAGCCTGACTTTGCCCATGTTCTCCAGGTTCAGTCTCTCTGAAGGCCACGTATCTTCTGCCTTTCCGGTTCTGAACAGCCGAAGCAGTTTTTTGGCGCGAAGGCTCCTTATTAATAATGTCATCAAAAAACAAAGAACGTTTTGGCGAAGCCTGTTTCCATTTAGCATCTGAAAAATGCTGATTGGCCATTTTATTCTGCTTAACCTCAGCCTCTAGCTGGTGCTGTGGTTCCAAGTGTGTATCCTCCATTACCCTCGTGGCACTAGTCTCGTGTTCAATATGTCGTCCATTCATTTCTGAACTTGAGCTAATATTGTTAATGTACTCTTGGCTAGTTTTAAGATAATACTGCTTCTGCTGTAAAATTTTCACACGCATTTCATTGAATCTCTCGGTTAATTTCCTCTGCTCCTGCTCCAGTTGATCTGACATTGATCCGTACCAGCCCTCGAGCATTTTCTCTTGATTCTTCAAGTCCTCAAGCTTTGAAAACGTTTCCACAAGAGCACTTGCTTCTTTGCTTTCTGTTATGTCATCATCATCCCCAACACGGTTGAAGTTGTGATCCATGAATGCAGGCATCTTCATGCTTCTTGTGGGAGATGCAAGCAAATCAGCGTCTTGGACCTGTGGTCTGGTAAAACTTGGTTCTTTCAATTTTTTCGCCTGTGTTTGAAGAAAACATACTTTTCTACATTAGCATTGCAAACAGGTAAGGTAGCTTTCATCATGCATTGATAAAATTTTAAGAAGCATTTGAGTAGTAAAATAGCAAAACAGTGGAAGACATAGCTGTAGTATAGTGCTCAAGAAGGTTCACATCGTTTCCTCAAAAATTCTTACGACTATGCTGAGCTTTCTGATCCTCATAAAACAAATCCACTCAAGATCGTAGTCATGGCCACGTTTACTATTATGTGGAAGGCTGGCAGTGAAGATAGCTGGTCTTTTAACAAGTCTTAAAAGCCTTAGTTCATTCAGCAAGAAACAAAAAACTACTGTACTGAACACAAAGGAGACAAAAATTCAAAGAAGCCAATACAGTCCCGTCTACAGACCAAAATGTTTGTGTTGTTTATATACAAATATAAGATGGCGCCAACATTACCAGAGAAACTGATACTAGCCAATTTATTTATGTCGACTGAAAATATCTCAAACATAAATCTCTTTTTATTGGCTTTTATCAGGACAAGTGGCATTTTCCCTTGAAAAGGTTTGATTACAAGGACTAGTTTTGCTTAAGAAATTAACTGCAAGTTTACTGCAGCAAAGAAAGTTTACTTAAAATTCCCTACAAAGAAACTGCAAGAAAAGATTGCAATCAATTTGAAACCTGAGGTGATTCCACTCCCTTTTTCTTCACTTTCGCCCACAATCATTACTTTGGTCAATAATTTCATTTTCACTTGGGTTAGTATACCATTTAAATGAGAAAGTATAGTATCTTTCGAATCTATAAATAGGTGTTAAACTGCAAACAGGTTTGAAAAACAAAAAAACAGTTGAAAAGATATCCATGGAAATTTATGATGTAAAGATTACAACCAGTGTTGAACAAAAACAAAATCACTTAAAATAAATAGCTGCTAATAATATGTTAAAGGCCAAACCTTAAGCTCATCATCAATTTCTGCAACTCTATTTAGTAACCTTGCATGTCTTATTTTTCTCCGTTCCTCGAGCTGCTTTTCACATTTAACAGCTGCCAGCTTGTAAACAAGGTAAGCATTTTTTTCTTCTCCCTAAAACCATTAGTGCATACTCTGTATATGATTTGTTGATTGCAAAAATATGTGATGCTGAAAATCTGGTGTTAAGAATTTTTTACATGTCATATCACATTTTGCTATCAACAAACTTACTCTTAACAAACTCTTTAAATGTCATTTGTCAAAATGTTTCTATATTTAACATGTTTATTGATGAGCCTTATATCTATGAATTATGGCAAAAATGAGTGCTGATTTTACAGCTAACAAAGCTATGATAAAGAGCAAATTAGAATATAGGATATCAAACAGAGCAAGATTTTCAGAGCTCAAATCTAAAAAATGGTTGAACAACTAAAACTGAGATGCAAAAATCATACAATGTTATGTTGGTTTTGTTTCAAGAGAGGTCTGACTGTGCTGCTCTTCTATAAAAATTCAGTTTACAATGGCATTCTTAAGTCTTCATGTTAAAAAAACGTTGTTTGAAAAATTATGTCTAAAAGTGGGGGTTAAACATGAAAGTAGACAAACAGAATCTCAATGCAAATCTTCCCACCTGATTTGGACCATCAAGCACTTCATACTGTCTTCTATCTAAAGTTTCTATCAGTGTCTTCAAATTATTCATATTTCTCCAATGCTATAATAGAAACAGATGGAAATTAGATAAACAAAAATTAATCTTGATTTACACTTGTAATAAGCATCCACAACTTGCTTATTTGTTCCTTATCTTCCAATAAGTGTGAACTTGGCTCATGGTCTGCCTCCATGATCACATTGTCCCACAAAATTGAAACCACTTGGCACTTTGAAAATGCTTCCAAAAATTCCCAAAAAGTCAAAGCATACAAGATTACAATGCAACACTCGTGAAAATAATGAAACTGGATTGCAAGTTTTGACTGGAAAGGCTCTGAAACTACATGGGCTCCAAAACCTTTCAACTTGAATATTTTGGTCAATTCTTTCTTTGATTGAGGCAGTTAACAGGGAAGTGAACAATGATCCAATGATGGTGTATAGTTTGGTATCTACCCAAAGGCTATTCTACTGACCTTCCACAATACCCTCTAGTTGCTAAAACAGAAGTGCAACCACAGAAGGTGCATTTAACTATGGACCAGGTACTCAATTATACTACTGGATGGAGATAGGCACAATTTGTGTTAACACCTTGCCCAAGGGTGTTGCCCTCAAAAGTGAAATGTGCAGGTCTGGAACCCACAAACCCTGGGTGGTGAATCACTACACTGACATTCGAGCAAACTTAAAATCCTTGAAACTATTGAATAGATTAAAAAAAACTACAGATTGTGTTATATGGAAAAGCACTATCAGAAAAAAATTAGCCAGTTCTGATATGGTTGATGTCAAAATGCTGTTCACGCTGTCTTTCACAGTTGACTTTTGGGAAATCATTAAATGTTACAAAGACTAGAGGATACTCTAGATCTCAAAATATAAGAACAGGCTTCTAGAAACTTCAAGAATATAACATTGGTGTCAAAGTTGTTGAACAACCTTTCACCAATTCAATCTAAAACAAAGTGACACATATATTGGCGGCTCTTGAAAGTCAGTGTATTACTTTAATACTTAATTTTTTTGAATTGCAAAAGAAAAAACATCAGACCTGGTTTGTTGTTAGTTCATTGAAATCGAGAAACTCAGTAGACAGTATGGGTAATGATGTCATTGGGTGATAACGGGCAATGCATTGTTGTGGTAGTTGTAGAAAACCCACCACCCATGTTCACCCCAGACTGAAAACTTTATAGTGTGCAAGCAATATATTGCCCACACAATCAAATCTTCCATCTGTGCACTTTTGCATATTGGCCAAGCAAATTCCCTTTTTAATAACGTTTTACATTATCAGGCCTTCTTGGAAAAGGCGTGCAATGGCACTCGCATGTGCTGGTACACACCTCAAAAATATTCAATGTTGTATCCTTTTTTATTTGAAAACGGAAAAATTTGGAAAATGACAAGTTGTGAGAAAAGCACAAAATTGTTAAGGGTTGCATTTGGAAACAGAACGATGGCACTCTGGATTCAAACAGAGGGAGATCTGCAATAGAATTGTTCTGTTTCAAACATTTGCAATGAAACGTTTTGTGCCATTTTCAAATCGTGCCATTTTCGAAGTGGCCGCTTTCAAATTGTGACTTTTTCAAATCATGCTGTTTTCAAATGGTGCCATTTTCAAATGGTGCCATTTTCAAATTGTGCTGTTTCAAATCATGCCGTTTTCAAATCATGCCGTTTTCAAATGGTGTTGTTTTCCTAACTGTTTTCATATTCCTTTTAATGAGACATTTTTTAAAGTTGGGGCCAAAACATTAACATTTTAGAGGGTTTCATGAAGACTGCCACCATTGTTGTTGGCAAGACAGATTGCAGGGAACTGCATCTAAAACATTTCGAGCATCAAATTTATAAAGATCCCTGGATAGCCGGCTATATTCATAAGCTTTCCTTAATCGTTATGCCACCAGAGACAGTCATTGTTAAAGTTGTGTGACAGTCATTGTTAAAGAAAATTGAAGAAATGACTTAAAAATGCAGGTTTTTAAGGCTCCATATACTATGTAGTAGAAATAAGCACTCCAGGCCTAAAACAGTCTAGGGGTGCGAAATGCCACACTTGTGCTAATTCATTCCCAGGAAGGCCTGCATTATTGACAATACAAATTTCTAAATGTGCGCTCAGTCAAAAAAATTTAAAGTAAACTTATTAGTGCAAGAAACAAAGTTTCCAGTCTGGTTGTGCACCCAAGGTGGTGAAATATTTTTATTACATTACACTTTTCTTTATAAGAACAAATTTTTAAGAACACATATGCCTCAGAATTGGTCAAAAATCAAGAACAAATTAAAAACAACCTGAGCTCCTGTAGAATGCAATGATGAACAATGTTGTGAAACCCCATTAAAAAATTCATCTAATAAACGAGGAGATTTTTCCAAGAGGTTCTTTTTTGGTGATTTTTAAAACTTGCCTGCAAATTTTCCAACCTTGAAGATTAAGCCGGAATACCTGCAGAGCATGCTAACTAGCAATTTCATTGCATACGATCTTATAATTTAAGAACAAATTAAGAACAGCAAGGCCAGCCTGAACTTAAATTTACTGTTTCTTACAAATACCGTGTGTTTTAATTGTTTCAGATTTCGACAGACACACACTTTTATAACTATACCTAAATGTATTCTCACTTGCAAATGGGACAGGTTCCATACAGGACTTACCTCTATGAACAGATAAGTTATACCTAGATGTTAGCCACGATTCCCGCCAAAACATCGTTTCTCCGCCATGACAGTACACAAAACTTCAACAGAAGAGTTGGTTGAGCATAGACTCTTTTTGGACCCGAGGCTCACACATTACCAAGGCTGAACAACGCTGTAAATGTAAATGGTATCAGATAACAAAATGATAAGATTAAAGGATGCATGGCTAGATATATTATCAACGTCCAGATGATGACATTTTACTAAAAGCATTGTATAAACATCATTATGCGTTTCTTCTTATGTGCCACGTTTACTTGTGACTTGTGAGTCGCATTCAAAATGGGGACTGCTTCATCAAACCTTGACAAGGTAGGCGATGAAGTATTTAGATTTGCTGAAAGACATCTAGAAATAGAAGATATTGATACGTTAGAGAAGGTAACTGGTATAGTTCTTTCAGGGTCCGATTTTGAAGAACTGTGGAAAATGCTTCAAGAAGACCGAAAAGAGCTGGAAAGAAGGTTGAAGGAGGCTGCTAAGTTGCTGGAAGATGGTCATGCTGCCTCCAACGACACCAACAGAACTTGCCTTAAAAGCTTAAGCAATTCCAAGCAAGTCAAGCACGGTAAAGATACAAAACATAATGATTTGTTGAAAAGAAAGGAAGAGCTTATATTGCAACTTGATCGAATATATCCTGGTTTAAACTCTCAGAAAGTATCAGATGAATTACTTAAGCTCAATGAAGAGGACCTTAGTCATATCCTATCAAAGCCCACTGAATTTGAGAACTTTGTTAAATTCTGTTCAGAAAATGATGGACAGGAAGATATCAGAACTGGTCCAACATCAAAGAAATTAGATTCAAAAGAGCTTCTTGAGAAGTGAGTAGTGGTATCATCACTCTTGCACAGAAAATATTGTTCTCTATTTTAAGTTAAGTGTTTACATATGTACAGTATATATTCCTGTAATCAACATATGCTCTAGCTCTCCCGTGTAATATAGCTCTATTAAAAACCGAAGGCCTTAGAGCTCATACACATCCATTTAATACCAGGCTAGATAGGCACCTTCAAGATAAATATTTTTAAAAAACACACAGAAAAAGCAGAAATATATCATAATGAATCATTTTTCATAAAATTATGAAAGCCCTCAAAAAATAATGGTTGAATAATGACAAAAAGGTAAGGAGAAATTTGTATCCAGATCCAGGTCAAAAGTAACTTGAGAAGAAGAATGGCATATGTGATTGGTTTCCTGTTCTTTATCAATCAGCCACCACTAAACCCTCACTGAAAATCAAGTTCCTTCTGTCTGCACAAATTGAAATCTTTGTTTTGATGTAAACAGATTCCAAAACACTCAAATGAAGAGAAGCACTTGCTTGCCTAATAATTTTGAAATTTTCGTAATTGTATGTTTTTGTGCACTGTTGATTTTTGAGTAAATTTTGACCCATAGACAAGTAAAATTTTATCTGGGCAAACTAGTTTTTGTAAATACAGCTTGTCTGTTTGCCTTGCTATAGAAATTAAGCAGTTAGGAGAATGACTGTAGAGCACTGAAGGCTACACAAGGCTTCACCATGAAAAAGCAATTGGTTGTGGTCTTTTCTGTTTGACTTGCAAATTTTGATGAAACATTGCCAGCCCAGCAACCTTTTTAAACATTGCAATTCCAGCAAACTTTTTAATAAACATTTATTGGCCTTTTGCACAAACTTTAAATGTCAAAACTAAAACAGGTCAATATGATCTTGAATATGATAATTATCTTCTGGGTAGCCTTTATCCAGGAAAGTTTCAAATAATTTTTCAGAATTTTCTTTAACAAAGAATGAGTTTGCAAAAGTGGCTTTTTTGGTACACTGTTCTATTTCCAACTAGTTACTAAACATACAATTTCTTTTATGGGTTATTGCAATGTTGTGGTCAGCTACAGAAGGTAGTGCTTCTGCAAATTATGGCAAGTCATGGTATCAGGGAGAGAACATCTCCATCTACAAAGATTGCAAACTGACTGTTAAGTAAAACAAAGTACTAGCCATCAGTTGAGCAAAACAAATTTTGATTTGGCTAGAAAAAAACCAAACAATTCAGCAAAACTTAATAACCTAAACAGTTTTACACACCAAACTGCAAGTATCTGAAACCTTAAGCACAATTAGCTTCATTGAAAATTACGATTAAGTGATTTCATCATAAATATTTTTTTTGCTTGCTGTAGATTCAAACAAGAGCAACTTGAAAAGCTGTCAAAGTCAGAGCTAAATGATGAAGATATCAATACATTCATTGGCAATTTTTTATACAAGCGAGTTGCTGAGGTACACCCTTCCAAAGCTGAACTCATTACAGGCATCTTGATGGAGCAAAATAAAGATGTAGTCCTACAACTTCTTGTTTCTGCACCAGTTCTACATAAACACATTGCATCTGTCATTGATGAGCTGACGACAAATAAGAAACTTCCCTTCAGGTCAGAACTCTTATAAGTTACTTAATTAACCTCTTCTTGAGAATGAGATAAACTTACAAGACTCCATTTCCCCTATAAAGAATTGATTTAGTCTTTCTCTTCCACCAACTGATAACTTTCTACCAAATGCTAATGTACTCATTTTTATTCTTTGGGTTTAGGTGGATTTTAGTAGTGGTTTAGGACAATCTGTTTTGAAAAATTATGGATCCTATGAATCTCCTGGAAGACTACAGGAGTGTGTTAGGTAGCTAGTTAGTTGCTGGAAATGGTTTGGCAATCAAGATTATATGAATTTGTCACTCAATAATAGTTACAGGAGTCAATCACTCTAGCTAACTGCATATTTTTTCTTGTATGGCTGTCTGCGCAAGGTGGAATAATCAATATCTGGTTACCTGTTCTACTATTTAGTTAGCTCTTGCTCAAAACAAATATTCAGTTTAAAAATATTGTATGATTATTTTTTTGGTGAAAAATTGTAAACAGCTCACTTTTGGAGACAGGCAGGCCATCTAGTGAAAAGGGTGACAGCACATTTCCTAAAAACTTTTAGCGGTTGATTTGCTTTTTAGGGGCACTGCAGAAGATAATTTTTGGGGCAAGGCTGAAGACAACATTTTCCTAAAAATTCTGCTAAAGCAGTGAAAAATTACAAAATTTACTGAAAAATTTTGTGTCTGATTGGGGCTGTAGCTCCCTCCCCCTCCGTCATTATGCCCTGGTAGGGATAGTGTTTGGTTTTTTAAACAAGTGTTGGCATGACCACATGGGTATGGATCTGTTATTGCTGCATAACCTGTCACATCTTTCTGTGTCACACAGATATTCATTGGCTGACTGATTTTATTTGTTAGACGATATTTCGAATAGCCCAATAACAAGGACCCAAGGACTGGACAGTCCTAGAATTTCTTGCAATGTAAACGTGAACTCATTTAGCCAATGTTGCATAAAAGTCTTCACATAAGTAAAGATTAATTTTGCCTAGATAAAAACATTGCTTTTATTTAGCAATTACCTTATTTAGCATGAAAAGACTAAATAAATGATTAGTTCCTCTTGTTTATATAGTAACTTAAACCCTATGACCCTATGACCTATGACTTGTCAATCAATTGTCCTTGTTTTGTGGGAAGACAAAGTATCCGCCATTTATTGGTGTTGACATTAGGCTCTGGTCCGGAGTCTTGCAAGCGAGGTCAAGTCGAGCAAATGAAAGTGAGACAGTTGAGCCAAGACTTGAATGCCTGTGTGAGAGGCGTCTCCGCTCTAGCATCCAAGTGTCTTTAGGAAAATTGACACATGTGGTTCGCCAGTTAGCTTCTTTGGAAGACGACTGTTGGCATACCATGTACGTTTTCTCTTTGAATAGGCCATCTTCATCAAGGTCACCAGTCTGGTCACCTGGATTTCGTATATGCGCAGATGGTAAAGATATCCTAATTTGCGGACTCTTCTTCGATAATAAACTTCGCTTTTCCGGAGATTCAAGGCCTTTACTTGTCTGTCTTGTTCCACTGTTCTCTCCAGCGCCTTCTGTAGACAAATTAAGATAGTTAAAAATCGACCAAAGTGCATTTTGAGATACCATGGCAAATATTCCTTTTCGGTCATCACAGATACCATATACCTGTCAAACTTGAAAAAAATAATTTTTTCAAATGGCAATTTTTTGTTAAGGCAGTCAATTATGCCATACTGAATTCCAAATGTATATAAACTTATATGCTTTCAATTTCTAATAATATTTCCAACATAATCTAAAAGACTTGTATTTACCCAAACTATACTCCCCTCCTGCGTTCACCAGCTGCTCGCCCTTGTACAATCCTTCACCAAATGCTTGTGCGTCAAATTCTTGTGTTGTGCCTAGTGACCTTAGTTTTCTCAGTTGCATGTTCTCCTGTTGTGTCGCTTTGAATCGCCAAATTTCCATGTCAATGTCTGAGCATAGTGAAGCGTCAATTGATTTTACTTGTTTTTTTCTTTTTCGATCAACCAGATCAATCTTCTTACCAACGATTTCAAATTCTTGAACATCGCTATTGGCATTGAAGAAAGGAGCTCCTTTATATGACGATGAAACTAGTCGATCTTTTGAAATCCTGCTCATCTTCTTTTGTATGCAAATATGTCACTCCAACACTTCTGTTAGCTACAAATGTTAGCTGCGATTCGATTTATCCCGAGAAAACAGCAAAAGAGGCCTTGAAGATAGAATGATGCAGATAGAATTAGCCCTGGGTCGTTCAGTTGAATCTTGAAGTCGAAAAGCGTACAGCTGGCAATATGGATTGACTCCAGTATCCGCCTTCGGTAGCAAAATATCTTCGGTGTCTCGCAATCAGCGAAATGAAGCTTATTTGTCAAAGCAAGTAATAACCCTTTTTAGCCAGGAAATCCACTTTGACGACATTTTTGTTAAAGAAACGAAGCAATTTCTAGCATAGCCTCACTGCATTATTTTTCTTGTTTATAACAAACACTGTGTACTGTTTCAATGCTCTCTGCGGCAAAAATTGTTAAACTGCGTTCTTTTCTAGCAAAAGATGTTGTTTTTATGTCTCCATTTGTTATACTTACGACGGATTATTTTCTCAAGATTCTCAATTTTTGTTTTTTGTCCATTTTTAGATTCAATAAGCTATATTATGGTATGTAAAACGGCTCGCTGATTAAAAAATGCTAGTGTTTTTCTGCATTGCAAAAGATTTCTCTTCATAAACTGGCACATGAATTTCCAACGCGCTACTTGCAATTCGAAATCTCTTCAAGTTACTGCAATGATCTTTCCTTAGAATTGCTTTTAAAAGTTACAATGCAATAAAAAGCTTCGAATGTTCCAGTCAAAAAAGCTTCTACCTGCTTGCTAGTAGATCATGTATGTCATATTTTTGGCTTTAAGACTGTTCAAACTGTACCTCACTGCAGTTGTCTGCAACGAAACCGTTCCTTTAGATTTCCAGATGCTTATCTGTAATGTGCCTTGGTTAGATTATGCTGAATCATCAAAAGTTCGCATCCAACTCTATAGCGAAATTTGTTGCTAAACCAAAGGTAGAACTTTCGTTTAGAGAATAGACTTTTGCAGGTCTTTCTGGATAATTTCCAGAAAGATCTCGGCTAGATTGCACGATGTTTCAGTGTGTGTGTGCTGTATAAAAACTCTCAGTCTATCTTTTGCTTCGCTCTCAGCTGTTGACTGATACATTTATAAGATCCTGCTGCAGCAGAGTGGCGTTTTCTCAAAACCACCTGCCTTGAACATCAGAAATTCAGCTAATGCTCAAATTAAGAAACTTTTTTGCATAATATGGCTGAAAAGATGTTTCAACTTGCTTCAAAATTCACGTTTAGTCTAGCACCCGGACCGAGATAATTCTTCTAAGGAAAAGTGCATGTCTTTGTCATTCATTCAGTTACTGTTTTTTTGAAATGCAAAACACTCTGCGCGTAATGCCAATAGAACAAGCTCAAAAAGTTGTTGATTTGCAAAATGAATGTGTTTAGCAAATTTGATATGCAGGGAGGCTTGATTATTAGAAAAGTAAAAACGGAGATGAGAAAAAATTGTTCAGGGTGGCTTCGCTCGCAATTTTTGACTGGAAGAATAACCAACCATTCATGCTCTGTTGTGTCACTCCCATAGACGCCTGACCATTCTGGCACTTGGGTCTTTCAACGATCGTCTTCACAGTCCTTTGTTTTCTGTCACACCAGTCCACTTGCTCAACACGCCATTCTGTTGTTTTTTTCTTTTCTATCAGTATTTTCCGCTGTTTCATGCATAATGGCGTTCAACTTTTGCTCTTTTATCCTGTGAATAAGTGCAAAACAAAAGTCTCTTTTATTCTGTTTGCAATTTTGAATAACCCATCGTCTTTCTTCACATCGGCTATTCGATGGCATTTCCTCTCAAAGGCAAATTTTGCCTCTTTGACAAAAAGTTGGCAAAAATTCCATGTTCCAGCCCATAGAATACAATTTCCTGTCAGCATATTCTCACTTTCCATATTTTGTTTCATCGAGTATCTTTGTTGTTAAATAAGGATCCAAGATTCTGAAATCGATCAATTGTTTCCGTATCAGTATTTTTATGTTGAATGTCTTCATTGGATCGCAAGCATGTTGTCACGATCATAGCAACACTATACACTGCATATTTCCACCCTAGTTGTTCTTGATGTCTTGATGTCAAATCCAGTTGGCGTGCAATTTTAAACTCTATATCAGTATCTGATATTTAATCAAGATCGCCAACTAGCCTGAAATTTATGACCAACTTTAATTCGACATATAGAAGTTGCTTTCTTGTGCACCCATCAAAATTTGGTTGAAACCTTTCTAACGTTCCACTGTTGTTTACAACTACACAGCTGCGCCTTCTGTATGATTTTTATGCCATAATATAGTATCGCACATATGGTCCGAAGAATCTCCCGCCAGACATTTTCAAAAGTTGTTAATAGTACATTAATTTATAAGGTGCGACACTTTTTGATGATCTAAGAACCTTTATGACGTTCATCGTACATTAAGCATTTGTTCAATCAATTTTTTTCATGATGCTAGGGAACGGCTCATAAGCCTACTGTTAGGCCCCACCAAGGGAAAGGGAGAAAGGATTAGGTCGCTAGAGGGGAAGACAGGTTGTAAGAGCCCAAAGTTTACAGGATCTAGGAAGGAAGGAAGTGTTGTGGGATTGATTTTAGCGGCACATAACTTGAAATTGCCTTTGAAAATAGTAAACATCTTGAGACATACTAAAGCGTTTCGTCTGATACACTTCAAAGAAAAAAACATCGGAATAATCATTATCCTCTATGCGATGGCTGACACAGCTACTTTTGTACGGTAATGAAAACCTTTCTGATGGCTTGAACTCGAAAATACTAGAGTGGACCTTACGTTTCATCCGCGTTCCAATCATATGCATGCAACCACCACCAAATCTCCTAATGCCAAAAAAGTTTCCTTTTCCTATAGTAGTGATTTGTAAAATTGTATGTAGTTTTAACTTTTCTTTTAAACACCGTGGGGTAGTTATAGTCTTTTGCTCCTCAAGGTATAGTTCTTGTGGTATTTTAAAGTAGTTCTAGGTAAAGTAGTATGTAATATGTATTGTAAACTTTTTAATGGAATATGAAAAACATCAGAATATTGATCGAAAACTCAAAGCTAGGAAATATATTTACCTAGTTATGAATGGAAATTGGCCATTCAGAATCACGAGCACATGACTTTTGAGGTTACCCAATCCGTAGTCTATTGTAGGTTTTACCAACAGTATTCTGAATCCAAGGGTGAAAAAGAACTCCTTTTTCTACACATTAGTGGCCTTTTTCAATTGTATTTAGGTAATTTGTTTTCCTGTTACCAGGTCGTACCAACTGTTAGTGTTTTGCTGCGGCAGCGATATCGCTCTGCAGATTTCTCATGGCCTATGAAATTCCTTGGATATTAGATTACCAAGACAGAGGCAAATCTTATTTTATCTGATAACTGATTTTCATGAATCGTTTCAGCGACTTGACACTGATGCGCGAGGAACTTGGGGAGTTGATTTACTCCTTGCTGGAGAAAGACATGGATCAAGACACTGCCTGCCGCGTGACAGGAATGTTGCTTGAGATGGACGTTGTTCTGCTTCACGAAACGCTTGCAGATTCCAGTCTTTTTCTGAAGAGAACCAAAGATGCACTGAATGCTGCAAAATAGCATTGGCAAGCAACCTTTGCAAGATTGCACTGAATGCTGCAAAATAGCATTGAAACAGTCAATTTGTTGCCATATTCCAGAATCTATTAAATCGACTATCCTTGAAAATGTTCCTTTTCAACAGCCATCGTCAAATAAAAGCCATCTTTAGAATAGCAAGTATCACAGAAATACTTTCCTATTCTGCGTTTGATTAAAAGCGATACTTCAATAGAATTCAATTTTCGCTACGGCAAAATAATGTAAATAGAAAATTTTTGTAATGTTTTTGTTATCAAAATTTCACACGTACAATTTTGTGGCTCTTTAGTTAGCTCTAATGTTTTTGTTAGCAAAATTTCACACGTACAAATCCATAGCAATATCTTTTGATCGTCTATTTAATCGTCTTTCTAGAGATATACAACGCCATTTTTATTCTATCTCAATTTCACTTCAACCCTAAGCTCTCTAGCATGTTCTAGAATATGTGTGTACCATTACTTGATCTGATTTCCAGGCATTAGCTTTACTAGGTAGGCCAATGTACTTTGCTTGTTTTGCCTACAGGTAGCATCACGTTTCACGCCTTGTCATCTGTTGATGATTTTGCGCTGCACTGTGTTCTGCAGTTAATAGGCAGACGAAGAACAAAAAAAAGGAAGCAATAAAGCATTGTTGATTTTCTACTGACTTTTAAACCTGCAGAATACTAGCAGCAATTATTTAAAATAAAACATATTTTACAAATGCCACAGTGCTCTGGGTTTTCTTTGAAAGAATCAACATCAGTATCCTACAAACTCTGAAAATAACATCTGCCGACCATCACTCCCATCTACTACTTGTTGCTAGAAAGCGTTTTGATAAAGTGCAGTCTTTTTGCTGTGTGGGATGTATGAATATTGTTCACGTATATTTAAGTGCTTTTTACCATGCTATTTCAAAATTGACGTTGCTCTTTTTGATGATGGGCAAGTAAAATATTAATGAGAGCACTTCTCAGTGCCAATGTCATATTTTTCAATTATTTATCTTTACTTGTCATCTGACATATTTATGACCCCGTATTTAGTTGTTCCTATTTTTATGTACGAAGAATGAGTACATATAGGAGTGGGGGAATTCTGTAAGTAAGTAGGTGGGTTGGTAAGTAAGTGAGTAAGTAAGTACGTAACTTAGTAAGTAAGTAGGTAAGTATGTACGTATGCAAATAACCAACGAAGTGACACGGTTTCCGTAACAGAATGCTACGCGAAGAATCCCCATTTTCCTTTAATAAGTGTCCCGCTTTATGTTCCTCGTTGCTACGAAACAGTGGCGGATTTAAGGGGGGCAACTAGGGGCAGTTGCCCCTCCCTCATCGAGTTGAAGCAAGTCTAGTGTCCCTTTTTGGAAACGATTTTGCACAATTATTGTGAAAATTTCCTTTAGAACGTGAATAGAGAGCCTTCTGTCAGTAGTTAGGATCTGAAATTGTTGTAAACAGCGTACTTTCGTCATCAATTTGTGAAACATTTTCAGCGCCCCCACTACCAAATGCCCCTCCTTCAAATTTGCTCTGGATCCGCCCCTGCTATGAAATGATGTTGACTCGTCGTCATCAGCAAGTCAATTTTGCAAATTTTCATTTTGGCTGTCCCAAAAGGAAGTTGGCACCTTTTCAAAAAAGGTGCAGCACACAATTCAGTACCCTGGGTACCAGACTATATAGTGAGTCTGGTACCCAGGGTAACAATTCAGCAATTATGCACTCGTACAATTGAAGAAATGGCTATTGTGGAAATAAAGGTTTTCTATTCGATAAAATTTTCAATTATTGACAAAACTGTTTGATACCGATGTCCATGAAACTTTTCTCACATCATTTGGTTGAATTGCAATAAGCTGTTTTGTCAATGGAACATAAAGAAACTTCCAGAATCTGGGACGCATTTAACATGTTCACCTTCAGAATCTTACTACAGTGATTGCAAGCTCCTTTTTCTAACTTTGAAATTTCGACTGAAACAATAAACACTTCAAGTTTACGATGTCTCTGCATAATCATGAACCATTGTGAATGAATGGAAATGGTTGTGAACCAGCATTAATCGCCATGAAGCAGTGTTAAGAATCGTGAATCATTGTGAATGATCGAGAATCATCGCGAGTCATAATGAATCTGCGAGGTCATCGTTAATAAGCTCAAATGATCATGAATCTGTGTATATCACTGTAAATCGGCATGCCGTAAAAGCTCTATTAAGCCCCGACCCCACTCTACTAAGCCTTCTCTCTATTACGCCCTATTCTTATTTCAAAGTTTTGAATAAGCCCCCCTCTCTATTAAGACCCCCTCTGTAGGCCCTGATGTCAAACAAAGAAAACATGCGCATTGAGTGGCGCTCTTGACGGGTGTTATGATGATAAGATCATGTGCATCAAATACGGTCTATGTAAAGATTTCCTTGTGCGCCTTAGAAGTCAAGAGGATACTGATGTTGATTCTTTCGATGTTGACCCAAGATCATTGTGGCCTTTTTTTAAATATGTTTTATTTGAATGATTAACAAGCCCCCTCTCAAATAAGCCCCCTCCCAAATAAGCCTCCTTCTAGGAACGAAAGAATAAATAATCCCCCCCCCCCCGGGCTTGATGGAGCTTTTACGTGAAATAAAACGAATCAGCCCGCTTCAGCCCCCTCCCATTTTTTTTGCAAAAAAGTGTTTTTAAGCAAATAAAAAAGTAAAGGAAAAGAAAAAAATAAAGGAAAAAAATAATGCGGCAAATCCTTTAATGGCTTAATTTCCAAATTTAACAACTTTAACGTTTAACAAAATTTGTTAAACGACTGCAAGAAAATGACTGCATGAAACATTCGGAAATGTATGTTAAGCTAATCTAAAAAGCGTGGTCGCAAATAGTTTCTGCACTTTTTTCAAATATATCTAGGGCCTCCGACAACCTCTCGCCGGCCCCTTCAAATGTACAATATCGTGAAGCATTTTAGTGCGTTTTTTAAAAGATGGTTCTTTAATCTAACAATGCCATCAACTCAAGCCCCCCCCCCCTCCCCTCTCTTTGAATTTCTTGGCGCCTTCCCTGCATTGCAATAACAATGTCAACGAAAGTAAGTTCTTGGCGTGACCCTATATTCTGATATTTTTTCTTTTCAAACATCTTCATAGAAAAGCCCAATCAAGATTAGCCCAGTTTCAATTTTAGAAGTGTAAAGGTTTTAGAAAGTGTTATTATTAAATTCTTTCTTTAACAGAATCATTAACATGAAATTTATGATTAGTAACGAGAGGTTTAAAACTACCGCAACAGTACCTGCTACCAGCCATAAAGGTGAGTTCTAACCATTGCATTTCCCCAAAAAAGGCGAAGCATTTTCTGCCAACAAGTTTCATTTATTAAGTCTTGATAAACACTACTAGATAATGAGCAGAACATGAATGAGCCCCAATGCTTGAAATATTAGGCCATGGCTGGAATTTCAACATCAGTTGATATCTCGTCAATAGTCTTGCATCAAAAAATGTCGATTATGTAACATCGGAGGCAGCCTCAACGAAATGATATCATTTAAAGGGACAGTGTATTCAAATTGCCAAAATATTTCGGTACATTTGGATTTTACAATAGCAAAATACGTAAGCCTAACACATTAAGAATACTCGCAGTTATATCATATATAGTGTTAAATTGCTGGCTTAATAAAAGTGAAAGCTGAATGAACCGGATGCCGTAATTGCTTACAATTTTTCTAAGTGTAAAATTTAATGTTGCTATGCAATCCTATAGCAACTAAACCTGCTACAAAAAGACCGTGTACTTGAAGTATACAGTTGGGATAGGAATAACTCTATATGAATTCTGATATTCTTGAAACTTTTCTTAACTGTTTTTAAAAAAGACAGTACGGTCAAACTCTTTAGTAAGTGAAAGCATGTTGGAAGGCCATAGCGTAATATGAAAGACAGATTAGAATCACAGGGTAATCTGCTGCCGTTGTGTCGAATCGTAGGGCAATCTACTGATATTTAAATGTTATTGAAGCTAAAAATATGCGATTATCTGTCCGAAGCTGGCTATTCATATAAATCTAATTTAAAGTCTTAGTAGTTTTGAGCTTCACTGTTTGGATCAACTTTATTCTTGTAAAAAAGCAAGTACCAATAAGTGTTGGTTGGTGAAGCAATCTACTGTTGTGGCGATAATTCAGATCGTTATATACAGGTCCTTAAAGCCAAGTCTTCCCATACCGGTTCCACGTACCATCGTATTGACATAGAGAGGGATATCGTATAGTTAAGCAATATAATAGAGGATGGTTTCACACCGCGTTATAATTTAGGCAGCTTCACTTTCAAGCGGGTTTTCGGTGATTGAAAAATACTTTCGCTTGCTCCGCCACTTGCATCTTCTATCTTTGCGGAGAGTCTTCTCGTGTTTATTTGCGCCGCCGAAGGGCTTGGCGTTCCGCAGTTTTCACTACTCAAAGAATCTTTAATTGTAATGTTCGGTATTGTTTTTTCGTCTATAACAGAAATCCACTTTTGTTGAAACCCCCTTCTATAGGTACTGCTCTCCTGCACTGCACAGAGTTCTAATAAGTAGGAACAAATAATTTTTGAGTTCATGTTTGTTTCAAAATGCGGTTTTGGTGCCGGGGAATCAAGTTCTCTCTCTTCTTCATTAGTGCTTTTTTCGGGAATTCTTATAAGCGGAAGGGTAAAAGAAGTTTCTCTGGATAGCGGCTCTGAAAAGAATGCTTCATCAAAGCCTGTTATTCCCTCCGAAATCGAAACTGCACGAGAATCGGATGCTTGACTCCTGGACGATCTGCCTTCTGAGAGCATCAGTTCTAAACGTGAAGAGGACATGTCTCTGATTATTATGTCTGCTGCGTAAGCATTTCCATGTTTTAGAGCAAGGTCTGCAGCAGTCAAACCTTCCTTGTTTTTCATTCCGGTAGGAATGCTGCGCTTCGCCATAGCAGTTGAAACTCTTTGAACTAGAGCCGGTCTCCCTTGAACGCTAGCATAATGAAGGGCTGAATTCCCTTTTAAATCAACCTTGCCCATGTCTATTTTCCTTGGGTACGTATCCAAAAGAAAGTTCACTATGTCAAGCTTGTTATCGATGCATGCCAACATGAGCAGTGTCTTTCCATTGCTATCGACAAGACTTGCGTCTTTGCTATCCAGAACTTTCCTTGCCAGTCGTTCCCGGACTCTGGGCAACGTCGATGGAATGTTGAATACAGCTTTAAGCGCTTTGTACGTTTCAGCAAGACTGTCTTGGCTTTCCCCTCGAAGTCCTGTTCGCTTCTGTTTATCATCTTTTACTTTGTATTTGCTAGAGTTATGAAAACCCCCTTTCTTGTTTTTGTACATGGAATCTTGCCGCTTCGAAAAGCCATGCAAGTTTCTCACCATTTTCCTAAAATCAGTTTATGAGATTACAAACTTCACATCGCCAGCTGAATATTATTTCTATTCCACACAAAAAATACTCTTATCCGATATTTCAAATGAAATTGGTGTCGTTTAATTGCATTAAAAACTTGGGTGTATTTTTCAGGCCTTGGTGATTCCCAAAAGCTTGATTTGATTTTCAACCATCGAAGTCGTCAGCTGATTTCCAGTGATATAAGCTTAACTAAGCTCAAGAAAACTTCATGTTGATAACATCGTAAATTCTTAATTAGCTTAAGACTTTAGTTAATGTGTATCCTTTTTCTCTTGGCTTTTGAAATGTTGACACCAAAGGTGTTACTTAATGGATCCACCTCCATCTGAATTTTAAAATGGTAAATAGTAAAGGCTATTTACCGTGTACAGCTAAGAAATAACTGGGGATTTCGCTGCCTTTCCATTCACATGTTTCAATTCCAAGTTTGAGTACAAAATACTAAAGTTTATTTATCGTTATCAAACCATGCTCTTAAATGAGTTTATCTAATATCATGCTTACGACAAACACGCAGGGATAACGCCAATGACGTTGGCAAGTCAAACACAAATACCAAGAAAAAAGAGAAAAATGTTAACGGGTGGGTGCAAATACATCAAGTGCAAAAGCCTGTAAAGACTGATTTTGGCCATTCAGGGTGGCTACTGAATGCCAATTTCTCACAAGATGTACTGAATGTCGGTACCTTCCTAAAATATCAATTTTTGAAACTCTAAGCCGCAGTTTTATAATGTTATTTAATAGGAAGATTTTCTCTTATTGTAGCTGATGGATGGAAAAAGTGAACAGTTTTCATTTCTGGAATGCCAAAATTCTACAAGTTTAACAGAGCTTCACGTGTGTCACAATTTACTTAGCTTGCAAAAAAGGGACTGAAAACAACGCACATTCATCATATCGAATCCAAGTCAGCTATCTCATCATGCTTTATTCTGCAGATAGATTCTGTCTTTCTCTTGGTAATTATTTGAAAAGGATATCTTGTTGCAGTATAATAGTTACTTTATCTGTGTAATGATCGCTTTCAATTTTAACGTATTTTTCTCGAGCATAGATTGTACGATTTTGTTTATGCCAACTCGAAGAAAACAACGATCCATATTCAATCAATTAAAATCTTTACACTTGAAATTCATTAAACTCTCAATAACCTAAGTTATTTTTTATAAAGGACTATAACTAATAAGTCATAACATTTGGATACAATGGTTAGAACTACAAGTTATAGAATAAGATACTCAGTTTCCAAGGATCAAAAATCTGGCACTCAAAACAACCAAATCAACACAAATTGAAAAAATTTCAGTGATCTGACTGAAACTAGGTTCTGTGTTTCTTCTTGCATCAAATAACTGCTTTTTGCAGACTATGAAAATGTTTCATGTTAGTCTCAATTATTGTTTATCTTCAATTGTAACAACTAAACTTAAGTAAATTATACAATGCAAATAGATAACCATAAGAAGCCTTCCCTGCGATAGTACGGACCGTCACGACGTACTCGTAGCGTGAGATTTTCCAAACTCGCATTAAAGGTCTCTGTAATTTTTATAAATATCGAGGTGGAAGGACCTAGCAAATTCACCCGATGTATTCTGGAAGCTACATTGTGCTAATTTAGCAAAATGGAAGTCATTTCACGATCAGTGGCGGATTAAAGGGGACAACTAGGCGCAGTTGCCCCTTCTTCACTGAATTGAAGCAAGTCTGACGCCCCTTTTTTGGAAATTGTGCCATTTGGACAACCCCCCCCCCCCCGTAACATGGAAAAGCATCCTCTCCCACCCTTTAAAAAGTTTTTTTTTGATTCTACACCAAAAACTGGTCTAGAAGAAGATTTGTAAAGCCTCTCTTCGAATGGTCATTGACAACACATTCACAGGCTGTATACCGGTTTTTGTATAACAGTGTCAAGTTACACAACATGCGGAAAATATTCTTTGAGCACAGTTTGAACAGAATCTTAAAACTCAATCGTTACGGTCGCTAGCATTTATTTATGTTGTGTTCTGTTCAATGTTTTACACCAGAGCTAAGTTTATTGTTTCGCTGCGACCTTTGAACGTACAGAAATCTGTACACTCACTCCTGATTGGTTAATATCAGCACACCAGAACGAGAATGGGGCGCACTAGACCAGACTCTCTAATTTATTTTAGATATAGTGAGTCTGGTACCCAGGGTACCCAGGCTAAAAGCATTAGTGTGAATATAAGTATAAGATTCGGAAAGCACAAGACCATCTCCAACAGGAAATGTTGGTCTCGTAATTTTGTTTTCTGTAGAGTTCAAAATTTGGGTTGAAATATGCAAATACCTTGAACGAATGCAAGAAGTAGTACAGTTGAGTAAAAAAGACAGAGGTGGAAACTTTTGAAACGGGCGACAAAAGACAGTTAGAACAGGTCGCCAGCATGGTAAAATTTGAGGGGGAGGGCAAAAGCGAGTTGATCAAGGGAAAATTGAAGTCCACACTCTTCAGATCGCCAGAAACGCCCTTATTCAAATATATGTTTTGCCATGGTGGGCACCCGCCCCCCTTGCCTCCCTCTCGCTACGCCACTAAGTGAGAACTATCTTTATTGAAAAACAGTTATAAGGAAGTTAGTTCAAGAACCGACAATGATGATGATGATCATGATTCCCAACAATAAAGATAATTATGAAGACGATGTAAATGAGAAAAAGGACGTAGTCGACATTGAAGAGATAAAAAGGATATAATAGCTTGATTCCTAACCTCTTGTAAGAGTTTTTTAATGCAAATTCTCAAAAGTCTTGATTGCAAAAAATTTCGTCGTGACCAAATTTCGTCGTGACCAAATTTCGTCTCAGTTTGAATTTCGTCGAAAAAAATTTCGTCAAAATATTTGTCCAAAATTTTTTGTCACGACGAAATTTTTTGTAGTTAATGTACTTGAAGAGCTGACAGATTCGTCTATTTAAACACGACCTTTTGGAAGAATAGCATTTTAGATTGAAATTATATCTTTTTTAATTGAACCAATGTATTTATACTAAATTATTATTGTATTAGGGTAGCTGAAGGGTTAAATCGTGTAAAAAGAAATATTATATTATCATTATTACATTATTATATTATCACAGTTTTTAGACAAAACCCCCTGTATCTCGGAAAAGCCCCCTTTTCTGACCGATCAACATCAAGATGTGAATTCTACACCAAAAACTGGTCTAGAAAAAGTTGGTCTGGTAAAGTCCCTCGTCGGATGGTAATGCACCCTTTTGTTCCTCCGGACTATAGCTATTAATTGCAAATTTAGAAGCATGGTTGGTTTAGCAACACAAACGTAGGAGTTCTGAAAGCAAGAAAAGCATGTTTCTAGCAAAAATCAAATTGGAGAAATTGATCGAATGAAAAAGGGGGCTTTAACAGAGGGACGGACTCAGCCCCTTGAGCCCCTTAAGTACTACGCCTCTGCAATAATAGTGATAAATGCAAACGGCGTGAAAGGCTGATACACAAATTAAAAAATTATAATTTACAAGCTAATCAGTACTAATCTTACAGAGCGAAGTACTTTGCAGAACTGAAAAACATGGAAAGTAGGAGGACTACCAACAATATATCCTAAGCGCTGTGGAGGAGCACTCGGGTCGTCGTAATCACACAAGTATCCCACAATGCAACTCCCGTCGTATGTATGAGTGAGTTAGTTGATGAAGAACTAAAAGAAGGAATTACGTTGTGAAGATTTTTCTTGCTGACTTAAAGCCGACAATATGTATGTAAAAAATGCGCAACATATTTCTGTAACCTTTTCAAACCATAACTGATTTATTTTATTAGCAATCTTAGTAACATTAAACTCGTAAAGGACGCTAAACGTTTTTATAACTACCCGGCCTGCATGTTTAGGCCAGCCGCCATTTGTTGACGCGTACACCATCGTAACTTTCACAGAATATAAAATAGAGCAATGAAGCTTAGATTCAACGTCTAAGAACACTGCAAACAATGGTAGAAACCTTATTAGATATGTTTGCTGAGCTTGCTTTAGTTTTAAAACTTCTAATTTTCTCATCACAATAAAAACGCTATCTAGAATTCAAAATCAGGACATGAGAAACCAAATTACAGTCCATATATATAGCCTTTGCCTTATGTATATATATATATATGGTTAAAATGGCTCTGACGAAGGCTCACTACGTTGGCTTCGGAGATTCCTCGGTCATTTCATTGGGCCGTTTGGCTCAGTGGAATGAACGTGGATTTTTGAAGCAGCAAACTGGAGTTTGATTCTGACCAAGAGTGGTTCGATATAATTGGGCAGCACCCTTGTGGAAAGATTTTCCTCCTGTCAGCTTTTGCCTTATGATTACACAAATAGTAAATAGTATCATGCATTACATCATATGATTATCTTAAATGCAATTTCTCCAAAAATTTAGCAAGAGATCACAAAGATCTATGCAATTTTCCAAAATGGCCACTGGTCAAGAAGGAGATGTTTTGCTGGAAAACCCTGCATGGAAGGTTGCTAGAGAAGCCTTGCAAACAATTGATGGCCAATCAAAGCAGGAAAGAAGAGATCAACCACCTCAAGAGCCTAAAAATGAACCATTTTACAATCAGTCAGGAGCTTTTATGCCACAAGACAGACCAACACAGTATAATTATAATTATTACCCACAACAATCTTTTGGTGGCTATAATCAAAGGTATTTTATATTTTCATGTATTCATATATTCACTAGGTGAGCAAAAGTATTGCACAGGTTTGACAAATGGCGACCATGTTGTAAACAACACGGTGAACGGAAATAAAACCACTTTTGTGAAGCCATTAGGCGTCTTTTTATGGTTAACAACCAATCAAACCAATCTTCAAACTGTGGGCAACACATTTGTTTTAAAGGTTATTAAAGGTGACTTTTTCAAAAGTAAAAAATTGTAACCTTATTACTGGACAGTCTCACAGCTTTGAAACCTTTAAATATAAGACTTGCTAGAACTTTGTCAAAAAGTTTTGTAACAGGTACTGTTAAGCGTGACGCAATAAGTTCAGAAAAACATTTGTAAGATCACATTTAGGTGTTGGAGTACCAAGTTAATCATTAATGGCATTTTTTGGTATTTTGGTATTTTCATTTAATGAGAGGACAAAATTATGTTTAAGGAAATTTGCAGCATTATTTGTTCCCATTACAAAATCGCAATTGGTTCGAAAAGATGAACTTGGTGGTTTTTGACATGTTTAATTGATTGGATTCTGCTACAACATATCACAAATCAGTTGCTGTACTAGGCTTATGAGTTATAGTCTAATAACAGTATTTTTCCAAAGCTATTAGAGTAGTGGCCCCGAATCACAGCCTGTGGTTTGGATTTGTGTCCTTGTTTGTCAGTAGTCTTTTACTGAAATTCTTTCCACTTCATTTTCCTTTTGAAAATTTCAGCAATAGCCTCTCCAAATATCTCCACTTTTGTTCTGTGTTTGTATTCCTCATAGAAAACAGGGATTAAAGGCTTTGGTTTATGGTCAAACTTTATTAGCCTCTATGGTCTACAAATAAATGCACTCTGGGAAATAGGCTGCTTTTCTGCTTACTTTGTAAAGCAAGTGAGCCCATCATGCTCCTGGTAATTTTGCCCATTGGCATGCTAGAATGATCACAGTTTGTTTCTCTTGCTAACTGCCCCTGTCAATGTATTGATCAATGTAAATGAATAGTTTGCCCCACCAGGTAGTACTATTAGAACCAGAGTTGACAGCATGACTGTGTATGAAATTAGATAGGATTATGTATGTATGAATATATGTCATATTTAGGCAAACTGGATATGAATGGATAAACATGTTTTATAGAGGAATTGTTTTGATTACCACCATCTCAATAAATACAATCATTAAAAATAACTGTATGATTGCATGGTTGATTATCTTGAAAAAGTGTGTATTTTTAATCGGATTCTTATTTTTCCAATTTTTCCTCTCTACTTTTAAGGCAGAATGTGCAAGTGTCAGAGATGTAATGAAAATTGTTGTTATCCATGCAACATATTTTTAATTGTTCAGGCAAAGAGCTTACCAACCCAAAAAGTATTTTTTATAATTTGAATAAACTCCTAGTTATTGCAATATAGATATGGCTATGAATACAAATTTTAACATATATAAATCAACATTTTTTGAATAGCTTTTTCAAAATTCTTTTCCTTCCAGTAAAGCTTGACTCATTTATGTGTGAATTAAGACTTTTTTCCTTGAACACATTTTTCCTTGGACTGAATAACTATCTTTTTATGTTGTATAATTTATATATGAAAGTTTTAGATACAGAGGCTTTGTTGATGCAGTGTTGATATACATATAAATGAGAGAAGTTCAACCTGTCCAATTATTATTATTATTATTATTCTTTTAGACCTGGTCCATCATATCCATATCCGCATTATCAGCAGCAATATGATTCCCAGCCTCCTTTCAGGCCCCCAGTTTACCCCAATGTCTACAATCAGGAGCAATACCAGAATAGACCACGTTATCCCCCAAGTGATGGCTATTACATGCCACCCCCAATGCACCAAAGGCCCCCACATGGAATACCAACAGCATCACGGGGACCCCCAGTTCATGAGAGACCACCAGTGATGCAGCACAATTTTGATTCAAGACAACAAATGGATGAAGTCAACAGAAAAGAAATAACTTACCAAAAACCTGAGGTTCATTATCAGGTTTGTAGCATCAACTTATGTAAGGGGCACATCATGCCTAAACTTGACTAGAAAATGCTACGATGCTTGAAAATTATGGATTCAAGTAAATGATTCACTCAACACAACTTGCACCCTTTAGCTGTAATTTTTTTATTTGTGCATGTTTTTGCCAACAAAATAACTATTTAGTTTTTGAGTAGAAGTTTATTGAGATATTGAGATATTGAGATATTGAGATATTGAGATATTGAGAGAGAGAGAGAGAGAGAGAGAGAGAGAGAGAGAGAGAGAGAGAGAGAGAGAGAGAGAGAGAGAGAGAGAGAGAGAGAGAGAGAGAGAGAGAGAGAGAGAGAGAGAGAGAGCTTGTTGTAGATGTTTTGAAAGAGGTCATTGCTAGGAAACATTTTTTGTATTAGCATAAAGCATTCACAGTGATTTGTGGCTCAAAAAGCTGTGCTAAGGTTTATGCATAACAACTGTCATTTAATGCCCTTTTCTATAGAAACACGCAGACGCAAATCAAGATGAAGATCAGAGTAATTGTAAGCAAAGTTATATGGAATATCAACATGGCAAGAGCTACCCCTCTCAATGGCAAGATGTGAACCATGCCTCTCAGCAGCCTCCTCAAAAGAGATCCTATTCAGATGTTGCAAAAGGAAACCAAAATTTCATGAATAAGAAACAAGGACAAGGTTTGTATATTTCTTCAGTTGTTTCTGCATAATTAGCAATCCATTCTCCTTATGGCCTTGCTCATCCATCATTTATATTCTCTTAATATTTTGATTTATACTTCTGTTGTGGATGTTATGCGAAGGGTTGTCTGTTTCCATGTGAAATTCTATCAATTATCGGTCATTTAAAACGTCTGGTATGCTGTAATGAAGTCATTTACCTAATTCTATTTTATGTGAGTTTTAAGAAATAAATGAGAGCATCTTTAGAGTTGACTTTTTTTAAAGTTCACTGATTTTTATGATTGCTTGTTTCTAAATATCCATGAATTACTTTCCTGTCTAGGTGGCTTCAAAATGACATTTAAAAACGCAGTTGGAACAAAAAAGTTCAAGCCAGCTTGGCAGTCTGTGGATGGCAAGCAAAATGAAGAGCATGACGAGAAAGAAAATAGCAATAACCTTAGCAGAGAACCAAATAACATAGAGATGCCAGAAACATCTGTTAATGCTGATGAGGTAGTCACCAATTCTAACGATACAGAAGGGTGAGCATCTTTTGACAAGGCTTTCTCCCTCTTTTTGAATGTGTGATGTGGGAGGTGGGGGGGTGGTCAAAGACTTCATGAACTCATTTTTGTGTTTTTGTGACATGTTTTTATTGTTGTGTTGTTGTGAATGCTGAAAGGAAAAAATATGTTTTAAACGATCAAGTTATAGTGTAAAATTTAATCCGAAAATAATTCTGCATGAGAATCATATCTCTAGTTGGTATTACAGTCAAGGCTATTAGAGGTTATTTTTTTAAGTCACCATTGATTTGGTAATGTTATGCTTCTAAGAAACATAAGACATTTGAAGGAGGAAAATATAAAAGCAGAAAGGGGGATAAAATGGCAAGAGAGGAAGATGGAAAACAGAGGCAGGAAATGAAGTGAAGAAAAAGAAAAAAAGATGTGAAGAGATGACAGAATGTTTATGTATATATATAAAATAAAATCAAAAAGTAAACATGGGTAGAGAAAAAATAATGTTTTGTACAATAAATGAGAAAGAAAGCATGTTCTGCATAATTAGCACTTATTCTTCTCAAGATCTTACTCTTCTTTCATATATATTCTTCTAGTCTAATTGCTTTATATTTTCTGAATGCTATGTGATGTATAAATTTCTGTGATTTTTTTTTCAAGCTAGAATTTTCAATACCTTGTTTATGTGTACCATCAATAGAAATGTAATTTTGCAAACACTAAAAAGTTTCTTGGCGGTTTTAGGCAAGAAAAGAAGCCAAAAGGATGGCCTCCTGCTCTGAAGTACGTATGAAGACCACAAATCTTTGTATTTCAGTTACTTTTGACTATTTCCAGAGAATTTCGGGAATGTTGAAAACATGCTCTCAATAGTATCGCATACTTAATGATTTTAAGAGACCCCAATTAATTATGATTATTTTCTGTGTATTATTTATGCTTTGTATGTATTTAGACATTTAACATTCAAGGAAGTATGAAAAATTCATTAGGAATATTCTTTCCAGAACAAGCATTATATCATGTCATACAGTGACCAACTTATGAACACATGCGTTCTTTACGTATTAGGGTATAAAATCGCTCTTTGCAAACTCATAAAGTTCGTGGCATAAATTATGGCATTTAGTTTTACAGATTACCTCTTATAAAATGCTTCTTTCGTAGAATTTATGTAAAGCATGCATTCGACAATTGCAACAGTGAAAGTGACAAAGATCTTCTTGAAATGTATTTTAAAGAGCTGCTTGAAACTGTTTTATCTGATGGAACTGCCTACACCATAGATTGGGAGAACCGACCATTACCAACGTAAGTTCAAGAGAAAATAAAGCATTTTGTCTCTGTCAAATTTTAAACTTTTTCACACATGGCTTACCTTTATGGAGTGATTATTGATTTTCTTAATCTCCTGAAATGTCTCTGAATACTTCAAGAAAGGATCGCCCCTCTGAGAAAATCTAATCAGTTCATTGTCTCAAGATATATCAAATTTGGTTTACCGTTACGCAAGTGAATTATAAAGAAATTAACTGGATAAGTTTTTGGTTCAACCTATGATTCATTGGCCGAGCCTGTGCACTGTTTAAAGGGGCTATGTCACGATTTTGTAAACAAACCAAATACACGGTACATCGTGCATTTTTAGCCTGAATTGCACATTACATCGGGAAAATGGCGGGTGGTGCTCCGGTGCATCGATAAGCTCGATAAATTGTATTTTCTGAGCATATTATACAATTACTATATTTCTGCATATGTGCCGACTATCGAAACGAAATATGTATGTTAATTTGGTCTAGGCTAAGGAAATGAAGCTTCACTCAATCATGGTGAAGATATTCCGTTTGTCTTGGTAAATTTAGATGGAATTAGACATTCTACAACAAAATGATTACTCCAAATTTGTGTTTAATAATGCTTTTCGCTCATAATTTACATCAGTAAGGCAGGTTTTTTAGTGTCATTTCGGCCAATTTCTATAAACAGCTCCCTGTGAGTTGCGGTATCTTAGCCGTAAAAGTGGCCTTTATTTTTGAATCGCCATCCTTTATCCAAAGAAATATGGTGATGAGACTGAAGAAAGAACCTTTATTATTCGTTTCCTTTCAAAAACATCCAAAAATGCCAAAGCTTCGCACGATGAGCACGGATACAAACAACTGCTCTATTCCATATTGGTTTTCCTGTTGAACGCAGGGTGTTTCGCCCAAACAACTTTCGTAAACTGGCGTGTTGCTACGCGGGATGTCCCTTGTGAGACAGCCCCTTTAAACACATTAAACCAACCAGTTAAAGGTTGTAAAATTTGAAACTTTGCATGCTTCTCTTTGATTGGCAGTTCTGAAGATACTGCAAGATACAAAAAACAGCCCAGAAGTAAGGGCCAACGGAGAAAGTCAAGGACACGCTCAAGGAGCCCTTATGGAAGTCTAAATAGATCGGAAAGTAGGAGCTACAGCAGAAGCCCATCTCGTAAAAAGGACGAGCGTCGGGAGAAGCAGGATGATTATCGAGGAAAAGTTGGTGGTGCAAGAGGCAAAGGCAAAAGGCAAGGGAGAGGCAGAGGCAGAGGACAGAGAGACAGCACAAATGAGCAGCAAATATCGAAAAAGAAAGGCAAGAACTGGATGTGAGTTGAATGTGTTGTCCTGGCAACTTCAACACTAATAGCGCAAAGTTTTTATATTATTGTCAAAGTAGTTTGGAAATCTTGTCTCTTGCTCTCTAAAAATGTTTCTAACATGTCTTGTTATTCCGTTTGCTATTAAATGTTGGTATTTGCCTTTTGCTATGTTGGGTCATGGAATATGTTTTTTTAAGGAATGCCGGGCGTCCCTCTCTTGTAGAAAGCCTTCTTGACAAGGTTCTATGTTTTTACAAACGTTTTTGTCACTTTCTACGCTGTTAGGGCTCCAACGCCACCGAGCAGTCCAGAGGTTGAAGACGAGCAGGCTTTGCAAAGAAAACAGAGTAGAGCAAACAGATTCTCAGAATCACTAAAGGAAATGAAAGACTCGGGCAAGAAGATAACGGCAACATTAAACGTTTACGTAACCAATGAAGACGAAGAGTCAATTGATTGGAGTGATCTTCATATTGTTGGAGCAAGTGAAGAGTTAGAAAAAAGATACTTCCGGCTAACATCGGTATTTGTTACATTCTGTTATTTTTCACGCCCTGACCTCCTACTCATGCACTTTTTGTTGCGAATAATAGTTTGAGCGATCACAATTTCCAATTTTAGACACAATTTTTCTTTCTAACAATCTAGGAGAGTTTTTTTGCATGACTCTCTTAATTGATAAGTGCATTTTGATTGATTGAGTCCATCTCACTTTGTTCTGGTTTTCATTTAGGCACCAGAACCGTCCATGGTTCGACCACAGTCCATTTTAGAAAAGTCTTTAACGGTGGTTAAGCAGAAGTGGAAAACAACTCTTGATTATCACTATACCTGTGAACAACTAAAGGCGATTCGACAGGATCTGACGGTATGCGGTCAACATTTTTTATTTTCTTACATTTGCTTCTATTTCTTGACAGCAAAATACAGTGAAACTTTCCATTGCTCATATCGCACAGGCGCTCGTTTAAGGAGGTTTTACTTCAATTAAAACAATTGCATGATTATAGTCATGATAATTGTAAAAGTGAATAGAAAATATCCTGTAATCATTTCCAAGTGTGATAACCTTTCACATATCTTGTTTGTCTAAAATTGAATTTGTTTAATTATAAGGTTCAGGGCATCCGAAACGACTTCACTGTCGAGGTTTATGAAACCCATGCAAGGATAGCTTTGGAAAAGGTGAGTGCGTACAACGTTGTTGCTGTGGTGTGTTTTCACATTCACTTTTTCATGGGAACCTTTACAAAGTCTTTGACAGATAATTTCTTTGAAAATCGCTATGTAACCCAGCTCTCGTCTCGTTGGACAGCGGTTTCAACCCGATTTTTTCATCCATTTGAGATAAACGGAAATATCAAATCATCGATGATAATTGTTTACAAACGCTGTGTGTCAAGAATTGTGGTTTTACACACTTGCTAGCCTGTGTACATCATTTTGTTTTCTTTTTGGTTAGGGCGATCGAGAAGAGTTTAACCAGTGTCAGACTTGTCTGAAATCGCTGTATAAAGAGGGACACAATGGCCATCCTGACGAGTTCACTGCATACAAGATCATATATGACATCTACACTGATAACACTCTGGGTATCCTTTCATAGCAATTCATCATTTCTGTATTTCTTCTCATTATGCGTCTGCATTGTTTCCAGTCGCTCAGTGCTGCTTCGTTTCAGCATGTTTCCACACAACTTCTAACAAACAGACCATCATTAATTTTGACCAAGATGTATTTGTGCTATATCTTAGATATATCGTTGTTTGCCTCGAAAGCAAGAGCAAGATTGGACCTTAACTTTGATCCAACAGATATGTCAAATTGTTTGGTGTCTCTTTCCACCGAACTAAAGCAAAGCCAAGCTGTTAAGCATGCTCTAGCCCTGCGCTCGGCTTGGGTCCTCTGCAATTACCACTACTTTTTTCAACTCTATTTAACAGCGCCAAATATGTCTGGCTATCTGATTGATCTTTTCGCAGAAAGGGTTAGAAAGCAGGCCCTGAAGATCATGTTCAAATCGTGGGTTGAAGTTATTTTCATTTTTTGCTTTCTCCAAAACCTAGTCTCTAAGCAATGTGCTTTCACGTCCATATGTGTCCGAAATATCTTTGCAACTCGATATAGAGCGTAAAATAACATCACATGACATAATAAAACATATCATCACGTAAAATAACATATCAAAACGTAGCATAACGATAAGTAACGTAACATAACATAATGTATCTTAACTTAATATAGCATAACGTAACGAGTATTACAACAACATAGCATAGCAATTTCTGAAAAAAGTTGCCTCGTATTTTTATAGCTGTAGGTTGTTTGCAAGAGTTCAGTTATGTTTATTCGAGCCCTTTTCATTAGAACTTTACACTGATTCTGTTCTCACAATGCAGATTATACGACCTGATCTTAACATCAGTTCCTTCGATTTAGGCGCTTTTCACTTTTGATTGTGCATCAGTAAATCGTGCACCGCAAATTTTAGATTTAAAAAGACAACTGTGACGGTGACTTTTAAACACAGTTTGTTCACTACACAAACCTGCTCGTTATTATTGCACAACAGACTTCCCTTAATTGTTTTTGCATCCCATCTTCATCCTTCCACGATTGATTTTCAAAGATTTGTCACTGTTAATTCCGACATATGACGTATGCAGCTGCCTCGAAAGCTAGTTTAACTTCCTTCCATCTTGTTTTTATCATGTTCTTTTTCTCTTCATTGAAGGGTTCGGGTAAGGGTGAGTATTAGCTCCCAGGGGTAAAAATTCTTTTGGCTTTTTCCTATATTTTGCGACCTCCATTTTGAATTAACTCAAACACTGTTGGATTGGCTATATTGTCGAAATTGTAATGAGACCAAAATTCAGTGTTTTAAATCGAAGCTTGTCGTAAAAATGAAAATATTTTTGTAATGACCTTACAGTTTTGTCAAGAAAATACAACTAACCTTGCGAGCCCACATTGTGCATATTTTTAACAATGGTAAATAATTTTAATGGACACGTGATCATCCTCGTTGATTATTTGTGGGAATGCCAAGATCTTTTGGCTGCTTTACCTTCTTGTCGATATTTGAATTTCCATTAGCAAGATAAAATTTGTTTGCATTAGTTATCAATATATTTTTAAGGATTCCAAGGAAAGTAAAGGCAAGCATTTTACCGTCCTTTTCATTTCCCGGCTCTAAGATATTTGATAAGCAAGTTTTGCTATGCTAAAATTGGATCTTCATTTGTTTTAACCCCTTCGTATTTCTGTTTAAACTTGTATTTTCTTTTTTAATTTATTAATTTCAAAGAAACTTGTTCTCCTCGACCAAACCATTTCTTGGAAACTAATATCAATATTATATTTTTTCTTCTATGTTCGATGTTTGTGTTGGGTAGGTATCGACCTAGTTTACCAATCAAGTTCATAGAAACAGAGTTAGCCTTCACTGAGGACGGGGCGTGTGCGCAGTGGCTTCGGGAGCTTGGAGCTTCCTTTACAAAGGATTCTTTGAGTATCGACACCAAGGCATCGAGTGGAATCTTGTCCTCGTGATATCGCCGACAGTTGAGTGTCATTAAAGTCGGCTCCCCAACCATTAAGTGCGCCTAGCCATTCAGGTTGTCAACAAGTTAGGTAGCAGAGTACCGCCCTTTTAATGCAAAATTCAACCCGAGAAGAATGGCTTGAAAGGGAGAATTCATATTGGATGCAATTTTATTTCTTTCGTGGTCGCTGTTGTGTTGGTAAAGATGGAAAATGTTTAAGCAAGTCTCTCTAGAGTTTCTTCTACTTGCAAATAGTAAGTGGTTGCTGAGTGCAAAGTGGCCCTTGATAGACTGTGAAAGTCCTTAAGAAGTTTCCGTATTTGCTGGTCTACGTTCTCGAAGTTTCTTCTTCTTTCATGAACTTCTGAAGAGCGTGATATTTTTGCTCTTTAGGCAAAGTTTTAAGTAATTGTAAGCTGATGTTTGCTTGTCCAGTTTTGAAGTTACAGGAAAGTATCTGCTGGAAGATGTTCATCAGAAGACAGCAGTCAGCTTGTGCGGTGCATACAGAGGCGCAAGACGTCATCATGGTCAGTGTTAAAGATCTCTATTTGGACTGTTAAATGTAATGGGACAATCACTTCTTTTATTTAAGCGTTGATTTTATTTACACGTTTTTGTGTCCAGTGTCATAGAAGACATTTTACCCTCTTTCCCCTAACAGTCCTCATGAATGACGTGACTAGCAAATGATTTTGTTGCAGTATAGAAGAATTCGCCATCGAAACAATTATAATTTAGTGGCTTGGAAAATTTATATCTCCGATATCCTTTGCAAATTTAAGTATCTTATCATTAATCCTTTTAACCTTTTCAAAAAGGCTTTTGTTCTCATGGCCAGCAGCAAGTGTTTGTGTTAATTGTACATTTAGCTTGTAAATATATAATTTTTGTAACTAACAAAGACTTTAACCTTGAAGGTGATTTTTTCTCGTGCATTCGTCCTCGTTGAAAACCTGAATATTCTGCATGTGCTGATTATTTTGCCTTCTGCATTTTTTATGTGTAAAAGAAAGCTGCATTCAGAATTATCCTGTTAAGAACAGGGACTCGGTAAATTCAATCACCATCAAACGTATTTGGTCATTTGCATAAGAACTAAGAAGTAACCCCGTCTTATGCTTGATGTATGCTTAAGTCAACAGTAAACCTGGTTGGGGGTTTTCAGGAGCATTCATTTCATGTTGGGTGGAGTACTAGGATATCTAACGTTGAGGGTTAGTAAACCCACTAACGTTTCGCCGATGATAGTCTAGGAAAGAGTTGCAAACAATGACACGCAAACAAAGAATATGCGCAAATGTGTTTCTTATCCACTTCTATATTCTGATAAAGAAGATCAAGATTTGGCATTTTGCCGATTAGAGTTTTTAAACGTATAGTTTTATGCAAATTGGGGAAAACGGTAACAAATACTGGCCGATGAAAGCAAGTGACGTGAGAGGAGGACTTGCTACAAGTCTCTTTCTCTCTATTTAGTAACCTTTTTTCCTTTCTTTATTTTTGCTCTGCATAAATTTATTTGAAAATGCTCTGCATAAAAGATGGATTTAAATGATTCAGTGTTTTAAATGTTTCGATACAAACTTACAAAGGAGTCTTTGGCGAGCAACATGCATCATGCAATTACCCAATATGAACTGTTTTGATAATTATAGAGAAACCTTATCGCGCGTTCTTGTGATTTTTTCTATCTTCTTCAATGATTTGGAAGATAAAAAGTACCAAACCAAGGGGCAATAATAGAAATTCGAAAATACAAAACTCTGAGCTAGGATCTTTTTCTCCTGAAACCCAACAAACGTCTTTAATCTTTTGAGAACATTTAATTGTGTTGCAGCTTTTTTGCAAAGAGTTGAAATATGTGGGTCGAAATCAAATCTATAGTACAAAGTGACAAAGTTTCACAGTCTCCTCAGATTTGATTATTTTACCTCCAATGTTTATCTCTTCTCCTTCTCCACTAGTATATGTTTGGTATTTTCTAAGCAATAAAGCATGAAATTTTTCAGGTTTAGCAAACATTTCATTTTGTTCTAGCCAGGTTTAAGCAACTCCTGTTTCTATTTCCAAAAAAATATTGACAAGATCGGGCATGCTTATGGAGAAGTAAGCGACAGTATTATCATCAGCATAGTTATAAAAAGTTGCCTGTTTAAAATAAAGGAATAAATAATTTATATAAAAATTAAACAGGATTGGGCCTAGCACAGATCCTTGGGGTAACTGTATGTATTATTTATCCGAACGCTTTGTTTTCGTCGCTTAAGATACGAATGGTTAGGACAAGTGCATCTTCATCGAAACCATATGCATATAGTTTGGCAATTATCAAGTCATGTGGAATGCAATCAAACGCTTGGGTAAGATTCATCAGGACTGCTCCTTCAAGGTAGTCGTTGTCAAGGTTAGACTTCCAGTCTTCTATCAGCCGTATTAAGACATGCTGGGTGCCAAATTGTTGTCTGTAGGCCGCAAGGAAAACAGAAAGTGTGCCATCTAAGTGTTGAGTTAGTTGTTGCTTCAGGACTTACGAGCTTCGGCGGTATCTGATCCTCTCCAGTAGATTTCTTTCCATCCAGTTTCGTTTTTCACATGAGAAATATTGCTACTTAGTAGTCCACCTTTATTTAAAAGAAAAGATTTTTCGAAATCTCAGAATTCTTTATTGGAAAGTGTACCATTTTTCGCCTCTTTAAAGTGGTTTTTCATGGCTTTTTTCCCACGAGAAACACATTTGTTACGCTGCTTTTTGAATTTCCTTCTATTTTTTTGGTAGGGTTTTTATTAAGTCTTTTTTGAGCCTTGATCTAGTGTAAATTGCCTTCTGTAATTGTTGACTCATAAAAGGGGCAGTATTTCCTCTCTGAATCTTAGTTTTCAAAGAAGCATGTTTGTCGATAAGTTTTCGGAACGCAGATGAAAGATTTCTATAAGACAGATCTGCATCACTCGAGTCTGCTTTAAAGTCAGTATTCCTTACATCTTGCAAAAGATTTTCTGAGTCAAAATTTTGGTAGCTACGGTATTTAATAATCTTAGGTTTTAGGCGAGCTATGGGTACTTTCATTACAGTTAAAATCAGACCACGAAAGTCACTCAGGCTAGTTTCAAAAACTGACGTATTTTGAAAACACCTAGGTTTATTTGTGAGCATGACGTCAATTGACGAACAATTATTCTTCGTGAAAGAGGTTTAATCCTTTACCAAATTGGATAGTCCAAAAACATCACAGAACGGAATTAACTTTGCATATCCTGGATGATGAATGAGGCAGGTGACTCACTCTCAGTTCGAGATGGCGAAATACTACCTAAGGTTGAACTTGAAGGTATTAAATGTTCATCGTTTTGGTTCTCTCCTGAGAAATCTGTTGAAATACCAAGGTCTAGTTGGCATATCAGACATGAAAAATTCTGAATAATAAAGTGTTATCTAGACCTACAAATTTGTCATCTTCATTTTATGATTTTGATATGCGCTGATAAGAATAGTCAAACAGCATTAAGGTAATTTACAAAACTGCTCCTTAAAACATTTGCACCTTCATTATTTAAGTAGATACCATCTTCGAATAACAAATATTGCCAGCTTTGTTTCATGTTTAATAAACAGAATTTCCTGCAAGTGATTCTTCCACACGCGAATTTACCGTTAGCCTTTTTCCTTCCATTAGGTTTAAGTCTCCTCGTGCCAAAATGCTGGACACAGCAACGTTTTGGATCTTTTTTGGAATTTAAAGCAAGTTTGGTGATCTTTTTTCAATTACATCAGGATCATCTCTTCTTAAGTCATTGCAACCGCAGTGTATAATAAGATGAACTGGCTCTCTCTTCAGCGTTGGGATTATATAAGATTCCATATTATCGGTAGTTGCGCCTGGGAAAGTTTTGACGAACGTGTTCATGTGTCTAAAACTTCGATTTATTTTCTGTTTCCAAATTCCTTTTATGAGTGAATCTCCGACTAAACTAACTGTTGGTCTTTTCCTGGTAAAACGTCGAACCTGTGTGGTATTAGGCCGCGTATTTGGCTGAGTTTTAACAGCTTTCCAGATTTTAGATTTTCGTCACTAGTTTTGACCTGCGGTGGCAAATCTATTTGCACTGAATCCTGTTGTGTTTGGTTGCAAAACTCTCCAGACAAATTTGAACGAAATTCAACCACCTCCGTATGTGCATAAAGTCTGCGTTTTATTACTTTTGGCGATACATGTTGAGGGTTAATCTTGTCTGTGGCTGTTTGGCGATTCAAATTTACCGCATCATCGTAGCTATGCTCCTCCGGTACAAAAATTGGTTTTAAGGATTCATAAGGCTAATTGTTTGTAACTTCATAATCTTCAAGGCCGTTGAATCTGTTTGCAGTCTTGAAAGAAATATGGCATATGGCAAATAGACAAATAAGTATATTAAGTAGACAAATAAAAAAAGGGGAGGAAATTTTATGAAAATAGACAATAAATTTAATTTTTTCGCTCCTTGAAGAGTATTTACCGGAAAAAGCAACAAAGACACCGATGTGAAGATAAAGAAGTATCCAAAAAAACTTGGGTATGACACTCTTCATTCCTGACAAAAAGGTCGATTGCTTGCACTGATCAGTGATTGCTTGCCACAGCCTCTGCGACGGAGAGTAAGGGGAAGCTGTCAACATATGCTGCGGAGGAAAATTGCATTGCAGTGGGAAGCCATTGATATGCAGAACAATCAACAATAGTGATCGCTGAAGCGTGGCCGGAAACAGATTTGCCGCGCCGCCATCATGCTTTGAAAGAGATTATGCGTGCCAGGGGAAGAAAATTTTGTCGTACACGAATATAGTGAGATGGCCCGCCTGGAGATACGGCGATTTTCAGACCCAGACATAGCTAGAGGTATTCACGATGCTATCAAGAAAACTGTGGATCAAAAACAATGCCCAATTTTTGAACGTATATTCAGGGCTTTGGTTATTGATGGTTATAAGCTGACACAACGAGAAACTGAACATCAACTCAAGTATTCAGTAAAAGATGGCCTGATTACAGAAGTTAAGGCGACATCAAATCACGGGCAAAATAAAGGGAAGGGACTCATCGCTTATCGGCTTATTCCCTCAGCAACTTTCGAAAAGGTATAGCATATATCTGTTATGGTTTCGGGCAATATAATCGTTTTAGGTTGTCACCGCTTGCAGGGGCCTAACAACAGTTTGGCGGTATTTGGGTTCTCGTTAATCCAGTCTGTTGCCAATCTCCCCAATTTGTTTTCGCTTCTTCGTTTATTTTTGTGTTGGATTAAGCTATAATTTTAAAACATTGATTGAAAATTTCGTTGCTCGTTTCTTGCTTTCATGCTTTGCAGAGTAAGCACGAGAAACAGCGTAAACAAGGCGCGAGTGAATCGCATGACGCCTGATCCGAATGTGATGGGCTGATTTCTTTGTTTATTCGTGGATCGTTGTAAACAAACTCTTATCTTAGTTTCAATGGTCACTACACTCCAACCGGCAGGCTCCATTTTGCCAGCCCTGCTGCCTTATTTTCTCTCTTTTAAAGGACCTTTTTTAGAATTTCTAGTGATCTGTTTATTTTCAAGTGACACAGATTTCAGTTTGAAATTGATTTTGAAACGCCTTTTAACTTGTTGCTGCAAACGGAACTTAAGCTGATGTATGTGTTCGAATGATATGATTGTTGACGTTCCTTGTAGACCAGGGTTTCTTAAGTATTTTGGATGCTGGGTCAGAAAAGTATGTGGATTTTGTTCTGGGGCCACTGAGTTGTTTAAAGCCCCAAACTGTAGCATAACCCAAACAATTAGCTTCACAAAATTATGTAACTCTATAATTTTTGGACCAGGTTTAGTCAGAAAATCGTGTGTTTTGCCCCCACTCTGCTATCTTAAGGCTAAAGCATTAATTTTCATTAGGTTGACTTGAAGCATTTGAAGTCAGATCCTGGGACTGCAAAATGCATTTTAAAGAAAGGCCAAAATGTGATTATGGTTTATCTGTTTGGTCTTAGATTGAATGTTTGTTAGATTGAATGAATCTAGGGAAGGCTAGAAACTGCATCTAAAATAGAATTTTAGCAGAAGAAAATCCAAGGCAATATTCTTAAAGTCTTTTGAAATTAGGTTCCAAAATTGTATGTATGTATGTATAATAATCTTTAATGTAAATAACAAACTAAGTTTGAAAACTTGTTTTCAGTTTGGTTCACAAATTAAAAGTACAAATAATCTAAATTTAACCAATAAAAAATTAGAAAAAACCTAATACAAAATTTAAATAATGAGTTATAAACCTATAATGATAGTTAAAAATGCTATTATAACAGATTCCGACTTAAGATATCCATTAAATGATTTTTAAATTTATTTTTAAAAGAATGAATATTGTCACATTGCCTCAATGAATTGGGCAAACAGTTCCAAATTCTTGCTCCATATTGTTTAAAGGACTTCTTAGCAGGGTTGCCATTTGGTCGTTTTAACGGCCAAATTCCTCCATTCTGGCCGTTTTTCAAAGCTGTTGGCCGTCGAAAATTGATTTGCCCGAAAAGCAAAAGTTGGCCAAATTTTGGCCGCAAGAAACAAAGTAAAATATAACGGAAATTGAAAGCAAATGAGCGATTTTCTAACAAAAAAAGCCAATTTTGATTACACTATTGCTCCAAAGAATTAGCCAAAAATGTAGCTTTTTGTATATTTTGTTTGGCTGGCCGATTTTGGCCATCAAGCGTTAAATATTTGGCCGCCAACCATTCCAAGCATCTGGCAACCCTGCTTCTTAGAGCCCCTTGAAATATACATGCATCCCGACTGGCATTTCTTGTTCCATGTCCATGGGTATCTGCAACTTTTATAAACATTTCTGAAAGGTATGGTGGAGCAGCTCCTATGAAGATTTGAAACATGATGGTACAAATGTTGTACTCAATTCGTAGCCAATTAAGTCTAATAAATAAAAGTTTGTCTTGGTAGGTTGAGGGACAAGATGGTTTGTAGAAGAGTATAGACTAACACTGTCCAAGTCCATTTAAATGATAGGAGTAAGACTACTGTGGGAGGGCCCATGTGACAGGATAGTTGTATCGTCAGCAAACATCACTGTTTGGGAATCAATAAGGCTTGGTAGATCATTCACATATAATAAGAAAAGAAGTGGTCCGAGGATGGAGCCCTGAGGTACACCAGTAAAAATTATTGCAGAACGAGATAGCTTTCCATTGAAGTCAACTAACTGCGTTCTACACTCTAAATATGAGGACAGCCAGTGTAGCAAGTGAACCTCCGGATTTAAGGATTTGAATTTGGATAACAGGATCGGATGGTTCACGGTATCAAAAGCCTTTCTTAGGTCTAGAAAAAGAGCACCAGTTAATAGACCATTATCCATGTCAGTGTAAATTGTATCTATCATGTGTAAGAGGGCAGACGTAATTGAGTGGAGTTTTCTGAATCCTGATTGTAGCCTAAGCAATCCTTCCTTGACTAGGAATGCGTAAATATGATTGAATGCAATCCTCTCTATGATCTTACTCAGGCTACATAGGATTGAAATAGGTTGATAGTTGTCAACAATTTGAACGTCACCAGATTTAAAGACTGGAACAATTCTTGCTCTTTTCCAGATGATTGGGAAATTTATCTATTATTGTTATGTTGACATTAAAAGGAAGGCTCTTTCAAAGATAATCTTTAGAATAATTTTAGCATAGAAGCAAATAATCAACTTTCTTACATTTGAATGAAATCAAAATAATATGAAGAAGAGAAATAAACAAAGCACAGTTTAGCAGTAATGAATTAGCCTGTGCCCCATACAGAAATGCTGCCACATACACTTAAAAGAATGAAGTTGGGCCTGGGATCCCACAAAGTGGATGAAGGGTTGAGGTCATGCTGTGTATGTCAAAGACTGTTTATAATAAATGCTGATTATACTCCGAAATCATGTCTAAACTTTTTTACGTTCTTTAACTCTGTCAGAGTAAAAACATTCGAAAGATTAAATCCTGCTTTGATACTCCCTCTCTAACCAATAAATAGGACAACAACATATTATCATTTACTGCAGAGATAAAGATATCAGAGTAAACAAAAATACAAAACTAAATAGAATTTTAAGTTTCGAAAGTAAAAGCCAAAAATATTTTAGAGGTAAAAGCATTTGGTGGGCTTGATGAAATCTTCTGGAAGCCTGGAGTTGGCCTGTGGGTCAGAGGTTAAGACCAGCTGTTGTAGACTGACAGGAAGGCTTTACATAACTATAGTTTTTGGAAATAGTTTTTTAATTTTATCCCACTGCTATCAAATGAAATGATGTTATTATTCCAAATTGAAAAACTAACAAAATATGCATCCATGGTGGAAAATGCAAAATAAATAAAGCAATTTTTTCTGTCTGAGATGGTGCTAGATATTCTGTGCTCCTCTGCATCAATATGCAACAGTTGCATCGCAAATCCAACATTGTGCAAATGTTTTAATCCACATATTTCCTCTTATGATGTCACACTCCCTTGTGCTGCCTGAATTAAATTGCATGTAGTACTTATAGAAATTGAGATTGTCAATCCACCAAGAAAAATAGGCAATTTATAATATTATGCCTAAGAATATCATGCAAGAGTGAAAATTCAATGTACTGGAAACAAAACTGTTTTGACAGTCTGTTGATGTAAAATATTGGCAACTTTGTTTTCTGTAGTAGATTTTTTTATCCATGTTGCTTATTTTGTTCCATTTAACTTCTCCAGCAAATGAAAATAATAAATGATTTTTTTCAGAGATTTGTTAGTGCACTGAGAAATAAGTAGCCAAATATCTCTTTACATTGTAAAGAATGTAAATATGTATTGTCAAAAAAAATCTTAATAAGCTATTTAATTGGTTTGCAGCATCATGATAATAGTGGCCATGACTGGTACTGCTGGGAATGTCACAGAGAAGGGGAAGTTGCATTGTGCTCAAAGTGTCCAAGGGTCTTTCATAAAAGATGCATTGGCTTGTCAAATGTTGATCTTCAAAAGCAATTTGTTTGCTCAGTTTGCAAGGTTAGTGAAAGCATTTCACCTTTTTTATGATTTAATTGCCAGCTTTTTTATGATTTAATTGCCTGTAAAGACTATACATAATTAATCAGTATTGAACTTTATAGGACCTTGAGACTGTTACACCATGTACAAATCGGAAGGACCTTGCTGATCTCAATACAATGTTTACATTTGCGATTAGCAGAATGAAACAGAAGGTATGTTTCGAAGTCTTCATACAGTTGTTCTTCAATCAACTTTATGAAACTTTTTCTTTATTTGAAACTTAAGTCAACTAGCTTTCTGGGAATTTTATGTGGATACTGTGTTATTTGCCATAGGATACAGAACTCTTTCCCTTTTTTATTTTGTCATTGTGTAAAGAAAGCTCTGCTCAGTTCTACAATCAAGTTTGACATGACATAACTCAACTCTCTCTGGCTCTGTGTTTTTGCTTTGAAATAAGACAATGGAATTTGTGGCAGGTAGCTATGTTTTGGAAAATACTTGTTCCTTAGGTAGATGGTCCATTCAGTTCTTTTTATAACTTTCCTATTGTTGATCATACTTGACATGAATTTTATAGGTGGACCATAAATTTATGATAACATTTGTTTACCTAAGGGACCCTCAGTCTATGACAACAGCATGCAAGTTAGAATTGCATGATCAATCCTAGGAATAATTCAAATGCAATGATCAAACCTGAACCTACAATATGATAAGTTTATTAATTCAGAGCTTTGTCACCATATGGAGAAATTTATCCAGAAAGCAATGAAGCTCTTTATACTTTACTATGTTGATTGCTTAAATGTGATAATTGGAAATGTAATGAGAAAGTGCAATGCGATTAATAAGTCATTGCAGGATATCCATGCACTGAAGCCAGATCTTTTGTTATTTTAATAAAGAAGCAGTTGCATTGTAGTTGAAAATTCAATTAAGAAATTTCTTAAATATTCGATGAATATATTTGAAACCCTGTCACTGAGGTTTGTTTTATAAACTGAGAGTCATCATCAACCACAGCATAATGTTTATCAAAATTATAGTAATCAACTTTGACATTGCCTGTGTTCTGAACCCAGATACTCAATCAATTAATTTTCCCTAGTTTTATTTTGTGCCCAGTACCTCCGCATTTTGTAGAACATGATGTTTTATTTGCATACTTTTATCTACTGCTTTGATTTAAATTCTTTATTTAAATGCAGGCTGATGACTTGTATCATCCAGTAAAGGAAGACAAAGAACCATATTACAAAATGTTTGTTTATAAACCAGTATGCTTTGAGGAAATTGAAAAGGTATTTCTGCATGATTTTATGTATTTACATTTATACACCTGTCTATTCACTATTTACTGAACTTTATCTTGCTTCTAATGTTTCTATTATGCTCTGTTGTTTCTTTTATTCATGTTTAAAGGGGAGTCCAAAATTTGCAGTATCACAGACAACAAATGGAAAAAGGAATACCATTGAATACACAATAATTTTGTTCATCACATCCAGACTATGTCGCTTTTTGATTAGGAAGGTTTTCAAAGTTTCACTTGATGGCTAAAAGAATGATGAACACTCTAATAGACTCTGATGTAAGCATTTGTGACATGTTTCTAACATACTTGTTCCTGTAAAATTCCTACAAAATGGATGTTTATTCCAGTAAAATCACTTCTTGGTTTTAGCGAGTAGCAAAAAAAGAATTCACAAGTGTTAAACAATTTGTTGCTGAAATCGACTGGATCTATCATAATGCTGTGGTATATCACAGCGGTATGTAACTTCTTATTCGTCATCTTGATTTGTCAGGTTTAGTGAAGCAAGAAGTAAGTAGGAAAGTAACTTGTTATTGGTTTTCACTTTACATAAGCTCATTCACCAATCATTAAGATATATGTATTCAGGTCTTTTCATTGTCTGCAAAATCAGCTGTACATGAACTACCTTCGAGTACTTGCTGCAAAATCAGACTTCAAATATTGCCAGTGCAAACTAAAATTTATGGATTTGAAATGTCTCTTTTTAGCGGAAGATGGGTTGACTGAGCTGGCAAAAACAGTCATCAGTGATGGGAAGCGTGAGGTAGTTCTCTGTCTCAATAAATTCTTCCTGAGTTGTGTATGTGCTTGTGTAATGCACAAACCTTAATACAGTTTCAAGCTTCAGTACATTTGATAGGCCCTTTTTTCTTGTTAAAAAGTTAAAAAGCGCACCTCTAAAATGTCCTTGAGAGCATCCTTCGAGAGCCTTGGAAGATCGAGAGCTTTATATCGAGAGCTTCGGAAGAGTGTTAAATAAGAAATTCAACGGTATGATTACCAAACTAGAAATACAATAAAACAAAGGCTCAAAATTGTTCAGATTTTTCTAGATATGTAAGTTACCATCACTTGATGAGCTTCTATCACTGTCAGTATCACTACTGTTATGTTCAGCTTCACATATTGCTTCATCAAAAAGCATGGCTTTAAGTCGAACATTTAACTTTGTTGCCTTTTCTATGCTATCCATTCTATAAGACACGCTAGAACATTTACTACTCGCAAAAGCAAATGAAAACTGAAAAGCAATGCGATAATTTGGGCGGAAATGTGATCACTGATTTGCACAAATGATTTTAAATTATTAAGAAAGAATAGAAAATAGTACTTCAACAGAAGATTAACGCTCGCTCGAAAATCAAATAAATCTGCCGGAGAATAAGTTTGATGGCCTGTGTCCTTGGTGGTTATTCGAGGTTTATTAGATAAAAAATGGTATCGAAAACCCAATTTGTTGAATTTATTTTCTCAAAGGGTAATCTTACGCAAATCATAATATTGCGGTCTGTTGGGAAAATTATTCATGCTTGATCAAGTTTATTCAACAAATTCCAAAAATTTATTTTGCTAGTATTGTTTTTAAGTTTTGAGGGGCTCGCTCTCCAAGGCTTTTTTCGATCGAGCGCCCTTCCGGGCAAGGCCTGGCTCTCAATGCTGTATAGATTGAGTGAAATATTTAACTACAGGTTGATGCAAAATGCTTGACTATGAAGAAACATTTTGCCATCAGCAATGAGAAGAAAAACTGATTGATCTTTTCAGAAAATATATTATCACTAAGACATTATTTCTTTTCTGTCTAGCTGAGTCAAATTGAAATTTGCGCAGATTGTTATATTTTGTCAAACAAAAGGCCTGCAAACTGGTTTTCCATCCCTTGCGTAAGTATCACCTCTTTGTATCATATTTATTTAATTAACTTTGGTTTATATAGCATATCATCAATTTTTTAATGTTCCTTTATTCTTTTTCGTCCTTTCAGATGCATCAAAACGTAAAAGGACACTTGTTTTGACATATCAGTCAGTATACCCTTGAAAACAGACAAATCTTGACTGTAATGAATTATGATGATGATGATGACGATGATGTCATGCAAAATTTGAACTTTATTGGCGTCTTTCTCAATGATATAAGAATATGAACGATATAAACTAACCATTCTTATCTTCAATTAACAGAGAAAACCCCACGATGTTGGCTATGCAAAACTAGGGAGTGATCCGCCATGGCCTGCAAAGGTAAATAGGTTCCTCATTTACAGTATGATGACGTTATTTTTCTCATTTTGCCTTTTTATTGGCAAAATGTTCCATTTTTTTAAGTTTCTTGAAATATATATATCTTCTTTGCTCTAGATTTTGAGAAGGTCTGAAGATGGTTTGAATGTTGACGTAAGATTTTTCGGTCCACCTCATCAAAGGTGGGTTGTTTTCTTACTTGTTTCCAGACTTCTAGAATGTATACGCATCTGGCGAATCATATCCAGTCTGCAAAATATGGGTGAAAAGCGCTTTTGTTTGTTGGAATTTTTCTGTTCTAAAGGTGTATTTGTTTGCGGATTTTCTGACTTGCTGTAACTCGATCTGTTTTGTTTATTTTGATTAGCAAAATAAATCAAAGAGCAACTACTTCCAGTGTTAAAGTCAATGATACTTTGTAGAAATTATCTTGTACCTAATTATTTTGTTTCTGTCTTTTGTTTCAGGGCGTGGATCCCTGCTAAAAACATTTTTGATTTGAGCTATAAACCACCGCTAAAGAAGAAGTCTAAAATATGGAACCAGGCCATTTTTGAGTTGAATGAGCACGTTCGGATTTTGAAGGAGAGGAAATTGGAAGTTAATGGAATAAAGGTACCGAATAAGTTATTTAATCCAAGGTTAAAATTATCATTAAATTAAACTTAAAGACAATTGGAAGTTAAAGACAGGGCCTTGGTATTACATGGATCGTTGTGTTCTTTGAGATTTCATTCCCATTTTTTATAGGAAATCGATGAAATTCTGAAGGAATCAGAAAAACCGGAGACTCCACCAGCTGTGCGAAAGAGAGGCCGAAAGAAGCGGAAGTTGACAAGCAACTTGTCTTGTGATTCAGATGGAAATAATAGCGAATCATTGGACGCGGCTTCGGTAGGAGGCGACAATGGAGAAAATGGGGATATCAACATGGACAGTATGCGAATGACAGATGATTATAAAATGATTGCAAAGTTAAGGGAAACGGTAAGTTATTCTTTTGCTAAGGAAAAATTATCCCAAATTGTTCGTTGATCAGTGTTGGAGGTGAATATTTTTGGCATGACATATATCTGCTATTTTAAAGGGTTATAATGTTCTGATCTTAGTAAAAACCTTTCCCCCTTTCTTAAGACGAATTTGCGGCTAGCGTAATTTTTTTGATGATATGTCTAGGTGGAAAAATTGGAGTCAACGTTGCAAGAGACGCGAACAGAACTCGAGGAGGAGAAGCTAACAAACGAAAAATTAAGGCAAGAATTAGGAGCCACGAAAAAGGAGTCAGAAGAAGCCATTTTAGGTATGAAGGAAGAACTGCAATTAGAAGCTCAGCGTGAAAAGGCAAGTGCAATTGAGCTGTATAAGAAGGAAATGCAAGTTACCATCGAGGAGAAAGTTGCGGAGGAGCTCGAAAAAGAACGAATGAAGTGTGAGGAAAGAATCAGGGAGGTGACCGAAAAAGAGCGTAATGACGCTAATGAAAAATTAACCGAAAGCGTGGCCAAGGAACGGTCACAGGCAGAAACGAGGCTACAGGCAATTATGAAGAAAGATCGCGAGGAATTCCAACGTAATATCGAAAGTTTTCGAAGAGACGCCGAAGGAACTGCACAGCGGCAAGTGGAAGAGTTGACCCGGAAATTGAAATCAGAGGAACTTGAGAAACGAATTGCGCAGGAAAACGTGCGAAGGGCGCAGATGGAGACGGATAGGATTGTTAGGGATGCAATTATGACAACAAAAAAGAAGTCGTGGTGCTCGAACTGCTCTTCGGAAGCTTTTTATCATTGTTGTTGGAATACAAACTATTGTTCTACCGATTGTCAACGGGTGCACTGGGCGGCCCATCGATATCAGTGTACAAGGGATCTTATGAACACGTGCAGGAATTGTCAGCAACGTCAAACATTCCCTGGTGCGCCTCCACCGAATTTCGGTGGACCCCAGCTACAGCCAAAATAAGAAGGCAGTTTGCTTCAGTTTGGGAAACTTCTGATATATGTATTTGCTACAGATGCCGTTTTGACAAAAGAAGTCTCAAGGGTTATTGATGTCAGTGACATGAAATGGTGAGAAAATTCAAGCAATGGAGATTAAATGCTCGACGAACCAAAAGGAAAATAAGAATGATTCGTATGTTTTATTGTAGTTAGACATTTTCTACTTAGCGAGTAGCTATTTTTATGGTATAGAATACAAGTCGAGGCGTATGGCTAGTCAGCCAAAGTAGTTGTCATAGAATGTGGTCATATTTAGTCGACCTTGACGTACTAGTTAAGTGAACACCAGCGTCCTGCCCTTATTTTGTAGAATTAGAAAGCCAGTTTCTGTTATCTTAGTTGCAGCGTTGTCGTTTTTTGCTATCTGTATGATTCTCTTTAATGGGCTATTACACTAACGAGAATAGAATAGTCGTTCCATATGATAAAATTGTTTGTTAAATATCAAATTAGATAAATTACCTAGCGACTATGGTGTATTTTAATCTGAAAAATCATCAAAACTGACATTACCATTTGGAGGTGATTTTGTCATTTATTTTATTATCGATGGACATCCAATAGCTTTCAGGGATCCTTTGAAAATTTATCAAACTTATTTTTTGCAGCATGTAATGTCCGTAGATGACTTGCAGTTGAGTTTCCCAACAGGGCATCAATCGATTAGCTGTTCTTTAGTTTTATAGCTTATTTTTTGTATGAATCACTGTATAAATCTATACATACTAACGTATTGAATTGGAGGGCCTTCGTTTTATTGTACATACGACTATGTGATGGATAAACACTAACCACTTTAGCGCATCGTGTGCAAGCAAAGATTTGATCCAACAAGCTAAAAAATATTGTCAATGTTGGATGCACGTGAAATGTCATAATACGTTGCCGTTTTTATTACTCCCCAGCTTTCAAGATGCTGGCACTTTTTCAACTGGAGATTTTTTTATTACTTAGTTTTTCTTAAGTTATGGTTTTAACGCAGATTGTCAGAGTTACATTTTCGATAGTTTAGCCTTTTTATTTTAAATAACTTGGAGTTCGATCATATCTAGACTTTATATATCATGTATTAAATTATGAAGTTTGTCTCGTGATAAATTATTTGCATTTAATAAGTCTTTGGCACCATTTGTACCATGTTATGTGTATTTCTGCTGCTGGCTGTCATATTTGCTGATTAAAGTCTTCTTTGGGGCTTATGGAAAAACCTCCATTGTTAATTAAGTAATCCGTTTATCTTTGACTACGCGAAGGGAAACATCTGGCCATGCCCTTGCAAAGATACACAATTGTTAAAACTTCAGAATAATCAAATCTAATTTAGATAAAAAGGACTACTAACAAATCGCGTTTTGACAATTTGTTGACAGTTTTAAATCTTTGCATGTTGTTGACTTAGCGTTGCTTTCTTGTGCTGCTAAACTTTAGAAGTTGGGCCTAACTTGAACATCAAGGGGACTGTCAGCGACAGTTTGCAGCATTCCAGCTTCCGTATTGCAATTAGGCACGAATGAAATTCGTTAGTTTATCAGTTTATCAGTACCTCTAGTTGATTTAGTTCAAGTTTTGATTTCGTAATAAATGATTTGTCATGTAAATATGTGATCGATTTACCTTTGTTGTTAATTTTTTTGTTGCAAATGTCAATATATTTATTGACGACGTTTTGCGATTTAAACTGCATACATAGCCACTGTATAGCTAGACAAGAACTAAGCGTTGATAGTGTCTTGTTATTGAGAAACTGATAGGAAAAATAGCACGAAACCACCAGGAAACAACTCTGCTGTCAGTCGCTTGAATGACCGGTGACTATTGTAAAGGTTGCCAACTCAGAAGCAAGGTTTATAAGAAAGGAAAATGTTTGTATCTTTCTTAGACTGCATGCTTTTGCAATGAATTTTAATATTTGTTCCAGGAAACCGTAGAAAACGTTAGCGAATAAAGGGTAAATCCTCAGAATAATTTAATCATTTTCAAGCACAAAACTGAAAATGTTATTCCTTAATCATTAGGGCCATTTATTTTTGGGCTGTCTGTGCGCCAATCGCAAAGACGGCCAGGCCATAAAAAAACCCCAGCCGTTTTTGAAGAAGAAGAAAGAACCACTTTCTTCCGCCTACTAGCAACACCTTGTTAGGGCAAAAAGTTGGAAGCCATTCGGCCATCAACTAATGAACAAAGAAAACATTAAAGTTAACATGCCAATAAAAACCTTGAAATAACGAGATACGGGCTGGGTAGGTAGGGTTGCAAGATCTTTGCTCTCCATAGTCCAATTCTAGGTTGTCTTGTAACGTGTGAGAAAGAAACTATACCATCATAAAGTTTATATACAATATACCCAAGGCCAATGCATACTTGCATGCTTGCTGCTTTGACCATGTAAGAGACCCAATTTAATGCTTACTCGGGCGCTGCTAGCTACAATGAGCACAAACTCAACAATCGTGCTATCTGATTCGACATCAACAGCGCCATAATGGCATACACTGTCACATATTAAACTTGATGAAATTTCTTGAACCAAGCTTTCGCAGAGAAAATTCAAGAGAATCCTTTTTGTGAATCAATGGTTAGCTTGTTCTCTTAGCATTTTGTGATGTGGCAGTGCATGAAAAGGGTTCTGTGCCCTTGTTTAGGAAAATGAATACGAAATACCTGTGTTGGAATGAAACGGAAGAATCGGATTCAGTTTTGTCTGGAAGATGACAGTGAATTTCTTACTCCCGAATCAGGGTGATCCAATTCTGATAAACATTATTCTTACATCATTCTTAGGCAAGGCACCGTTTAAATTTGATAAAAACTGAGCAAAACGCTCTATCATCTGCTGTTGCCTTTCTTCAACATTTTAGAAAATGAAATATATTAGCACAAAACAAGTTCGTTGATGGGCGTACTTCAGACTTTATGTGTAAAAGTCATACTTGTTATGTTTCCTGAAAAAAATCAGCTAGATGAAAAGACGAGGAATTTCGAGCCTTGCTATTGTTCTTAATTAAAAGAACCGCAATATTTCTGCAAACCCCATTCATATGAAAAATATTTATATTACAAAATCAAGACAACATATTGAAGGTCTGGTCTTAGATAAAACATTTTGAAAGCATATTCCAATAACCAAAGAAGCCTGGCGATATCAAGAGTATTCTACAACTTCAGTTGGCGATTTCCAAATCAACTGACAGTTAAACGTTTGAAAGCAGATCTCAAAAACATGGAACATACGGACCTTTTACGAAAGGAATAGAATAAAGTTCATAACGAGCTAGTACAAGAAATGAAATGAGCTAGTACTCAGATTTAACGATGATATTTGAAAGCCTCTTTGATACGGGAGATTTAAAATGGGTGTGCGATAAAGTTATTGCACACTGCAGCGGGTTGTTCTCCATCGAAACGCGGCCACAAATAGAGCACAGAAATATTTGCTCATGGTCAAAGAGAAAGACATTGAAGAACCGAAAAGACGAAACGAGAACAGATTATCACGGTTAAAGAAAGCCAAAGGGAGGCGGGCAACTAAATGGCAATCTTGAACTCTTGGGAAATCAGATAGGAGGCTCATTGCAATGAGGCCATAATCATGAGTAAACTGAAAGAAGAATGATTGATCTTTGTACTTTATGTCATCAAAATAACTTGTAGCTGAGTAGTAGTATAACTTGTGTATCCTATCTTTCAGTAGGTAATTTCAAATAATTTTACTTGAATTGCTAAATAAAGCGATTGGATTACTGCAAAATTGATAGCCAAGTCGTTTAGGTTCCCAGGAGCAGACTGTTACATATTGGACATTTATTCGTATTAATTTGTTTGTGATAAAGTGACACTGGTTTGCCTTGAGTTATTTCTTTAGCAGATGCCACCCTACCGCAGTTGCAGCAAGTCCGAAGTCTCTCCTGGCTTATAATAAAAAACGTACAAATACATCTACTCCATCTGTGTCCTTTCTCGCAGTTTCCAAATTGCTCGTTCTCTAAAAAGATATCTCCTTTACAGACTGGACAAGTCTCTCGGCTTGGCAAATGAACACTGTTACGTGTTCTCTCCAAAGCACTAGCATCGTTTGGTGTTCCACTTGCAAATCTCTTTGCCCAGATCGCCCTAGCTCTGTCAACCGACGGGGCATCCCCTGCTAGCTCGTATACCAAAATCGCTAACTCAAAGTATGCTTCATTATCACTTTTAATAACCAGCCAATCAGCAGCAAGCAATAGCAACTTTTTACCTGAAAAATAGGAGGAAATATGGAACTTAATCGAATTCTGTAATAATACGAACCACCTTCTACTTTGCATGACAACTCTAAAAAAATGGAGTTCTTGTTGCTCTTCAATCGAATTCTTTTCTTAATCTTTCAAAAGGTTACAGGCAGAGCAATGTAAATTCTAGCGCAAGCCAGAATCGATGGAAACTTAAAGCTATCACTGATCTGAAAATACCGTTTCAAAGATCAGGAAAACCAATAAGACCAACAAGAGTGGGACATTCTCCTTCGGGGGTACATTCCCCCAAAAAAACTTCCAGATATGCGCTGTTACATTATCAACAGACAAACATTCATTTTTGCTTTAAAAATGTTTTGAAAATAAAATCGCATCTCCAAATAATCCACCTCAAATGTAGTGATTTCTTATAGAGTGCCTGCGAAAAACAATACTTAAAACTACGATGAAAATTCATCCTTTAACGCCCTTATTTGAAAATCGAGATTTAGATATTCAAGGCAACATAAAAGCGAGGACTTACTTTTATCACCAAGGCCCTGAAACGTCTTTAGATAATCCTTTGCATGCCTTAATATTCGTCGAGCTCTCTGGTTAAACAGCAATTGCATATACATTTCCTTGGACAGTGGTTCTTTTAGATTTTCTTTCCTCTCATTTTCTAGCCAGTTAACAAAGAGTTTTTTCTGCAATTGTATCGGTGACAACGTTTTATCTATTGGGGAGGCAGCAAAGTTCTCAAGTAGCTTTGGAAAACCAACATAGCTTGCCAAAACTCTGCAATATTCGTACATCTCAACCCCAGGTGGGGTATGGGAATCTGCGATGAGTTGTGCCGCGTCTTCAAAGGACAGGAATGGGTTGATTACAAGCTAAAAATAAGCGACTGAGTGTCAGATGTTAATTAAAAATCTATTTGCAAAATATTTCTGTTAAGAAAGAAAAGTGGATAAACTTTAATAGCATATTAAACAATGTACAAACAAAATATGAGGGAAATCAAATTTGAAATTCGTTGAAGAATCCAAGACTGCTTAGGAAATTCGGAGACTACAAAAAGGGGAAGGGAACCTGCTACATTTACCCTAAAATTAAAGACTTATGAATATTTGATGTTGATAGAACGTAGCAAAACATTCAATATTTTCGGCTACTTATTTCAATAATAGAACCCCAGAGAGAAGGCCATGCATGTTATGGAACAGGACCAAAAAGATCGTTTCTTTGTCCTACTACTGTACACAGAACTATCATTGACCAAGCATCGAATGGTCCTCTCTAAACAACTTTGGCACAATTAAATTATTGTCTATAAATACAGCTACAACACAATTGTTGTACATAACCTTCAGAAATAAAAGATATTTAGAGAGTGCTATTTGGACATTTTCAAAAGCCAGAATAACCTAAAAAATTGACTCAAAAACTTCATTTGCCAACAAATAAGTTCTTAATTCTTCTTTGTTTCAAAATAACAATGGTTATCTCAAGTTATAAAACATTACCTCTGATTCCAAGCATTTTTTACCAAGGCGATAGAAGATATTGGTAGGACTGATTAAGCGAATGAGCAGCCATCCATCCGCTGAGATCTGCATCCCAAAGCAGCTGTATCCTGGCTTACAGTGGTTCTTTATCACAGTCGCATTTTTATCACCTGCAAAAATTTGCTCTATTGAAAAATCGACCCTTAAGCACACAAAAGAGGTTTTTATCAGTTCAGGCGTCTTTGTGATCGACTGATTGGTATATTATCTGTAAATCATATTTTTAGAATCAAAGAAGTGCACCTGCCCCAGCATTGAAAAAACACTGCCTTTTTATGCTTAAAAACGAGAAATATCATACGGTTTTTAAATGCGAGCAATACACATATGTGCAAGTGTCTGTCCCTGATTTTACAACTATTTCTAGCTAGAATAGATTGTACCAACAGTTTAGGCAGTGCATCAGCATTACATAGTGTGAAGATAAAAATGAGACAAACCTATAGAAAAGAATTCCGTGAAGCCATTGCACGAAGTGGTGACAATATAGTCCCCTCTACAGCAAAGGGCAGAAATAGGGTGCTCATGTGTACAAGGGGGCAGTTTGTATGAATGGCTATCCACTTGCTGATCTTCACCAAAGTTGATTGTGAACAAAAGGATATTGGCATCTTTGATGACCACTAAATGGACATTGTTATCCTGCAATTTCAAGCGTATCATAGACAAAATTTCAGTAAGCTGGTTAGCACATACAGAACTATTTTCTGACTTTCTTTCAGATTATAATTGTCAAAATAAAAAAATTCTAACAAATATTTTATGATAATTTCCATCTTTAATCTAGATAAAAATGGGTTGTTTTCTGTCTGTTTATTTTAAGACTATTCTCTAACAATGCCTTGCATTCATCTAAGTTTAGATTCATCTGGTTTAAAATACAATTGAGAAAAAAGTCACAAAAAGTTGGAAAGAGGAAATCATATGCTCATAGAAACATATAGAATTCAAGCTAACCCTTTTGAGCCATTCCATTGAAGTAATGTGGATAAGATCCTCCTCAGTCCAGAGATCATACTGCTGCAGCTCGTTTACAGTGACATCATTTTTCTTTGTGGTTGCAATATCAATAGCAAACAACTTTATAAAACCATTTGAAAAGGACACAGCAATGCAACCTAATTGCGAGTCAGAAGAACTTAAAAAAACCTGTTTTCAATGAAACAATCAAAGGACAGAGTAGGTCAAGACAAATAAAAAATAATGCCAAAGGATTTGCCTTACTGCTTTTCATTTACAGCATCAAATGAAATCCAACAAACAGACAAACATTAATCATGTTTATTTTATTGGAAATAATTTCTTACCTTTTGTTGACTGTTCATGCTGATACCAAGCAACATTTGTGGCACATTCGTTCAGTAAATGAAACCTGCCAACAAGATTAGATGAGACATTGTCATTTAACATATCAACAATAACTTGCCAGATAAAAACCATCCCAAGCTTGTTGCAACCACAAAGTAGAGAAATTGTGAGTCTTGAAAGAGCTCCTTCATCTTGATTTTCTAATGAATTGACTCCCTTGTAGGCATGTGGATCTAACAAGGGACACCAATCTATTCCTGTTATGGCCAAGTAATTCTGTCTCCTTCTATATTCCAAAAATTGTTTTGATAAACTTTCCAAGTTTGCTGCTTCCATATAAAACAGTTTAGTAACTGGATCAGTAAAGTCAGTTCCTTTATAATTCTCAAACAGTGTTTTGCTAACATCTAAAATTATGTCTGAGCAGCCTGTGAATAACTCTTCCTTTGAAAGGTAAATTCGATTGTTGGATGACAATGTTGCCAGGAGAGAGCTAGAAGAGACAGAGACTGGGTAAAGCATGATTTATTTCACCACCAGCCACATGAATAGTTGTTTGTCCAACCACTGTTTCTTTCAAATAAGAAAGGTGACAAAATAAAAGTTAACAGGTGGACAACAGACCTACAAAAGTAAAAGTATTAGCTACTGCTATGAGAACTTGATTTAAGAAATTCCCTTGCATAAAATTCTTTGGTTTTATTAATTTATTTTTAACATTAATTATGTACTATTTGATATGTTCCATATTTTTCATATCATTTCCATATTTACTTTTAGATATGTTACACCTTGTAGTTATTCTATGTTGTATGCGATTAAAATTAAAACCTTTTCTATGCTAACAAATAAACATTATCATGTAGCATACAATATGCTTGGTTGTGGCTGACACTGAAAACAACTAATAATTATCAAGAGAGCAAGAAAAAAACAAACCTGCCATTAGACAAAATATTTGATGGTGACCAAGCACAGTCAATAAATAATGTTGGAAAAAGGTTTGCTTTATTTGGATTCAATGTCCTGTTCAAAGAAAATGAGTAGGCCTCAGGAAACTCAGTCGGCTGAACACAGAATGTGTTAGTATCAATTCCAACATCAAATGCACTTTCCTCTGGTGGATTTGCCAGAAAAGATAAAGTAAAATTCAGAGGAGCTGATAAGTCACCAGTGCAAGACTTCTGTCTCTAACAAAAATTAAGGAATGAGGCAAACTTCAGTTGGCACTTTCTAGCAGTTTGTCTAGCAGCTAGCATGTTATTGTGATTGCCATAGGCAAATAAGATAAATGTGAATGGAAACAACTAAGATTAGCTTAGTTTTATTAAGTTATAAAACAAGATAAAAGTATATCAGATGTTAAAGGCAGCTGTGTTAATCAATTTAAAATTGGAATGGAAGAATGGGATTCTCAAAGCAAATTAAATATTTTCCGCACATATTTAAACAAATTTCAGAGGTGTGAATTGGGAGCTCAACATTCTCAGGAGCTAGTTTCATCGAGCACCTTCTTTTTGCTTAGGACAAGGCCTGTATTTACATAAGCTGCATTAGAAAAGCAGTCAGAAAAATGTAATTTAAAACATGCATTCCAAATCTTAAACGAAATTGACAATAATTAAGGTTCTTAAGTAATATTTGAATCAAAATTGCCCAATCAGTGAATGTGATTCCACTCACATGCTCATTAATTGCCTAACATTGACTGACATATGGCTTAATATCTACCAAATTTTATATCTGTCAATTGCCTTAAACAAGAGCACCTTCTGACTAAGTCCCCATGCCAACTAAGTACCCATGCCCCTGTGCCAACTAAGTGCCCTTTTCAACTTATCCCCTATGTCAACAAAGTGCCCTTTCCAACTAACTCCCAAAGCCAACTTATCCCCATGCCAACAAAGTGCCCTTTCCAACTACACGATTATCTTTTTAAGGAACCACTTTATAGGGAACCTACATGTAGATGGCCAAAATATTTAAAGAACTTATGCTACTAAAAACGAAATCCCTAAGGAACTTTTCGATATGAAACATTTGTATAACTGCAAGCATCAAGAACTAAAAAGCTGGTTCCACTCATTTGCAGCCAATACTTGCATAGATTGTTTGCTATTCATGTGTCAAGTGCTTCATTGAGTAGTTTCCGCATCATAAAACCCTTAACAATAAAACACTTCATGAATAAATGTCAAAGGATTCCTGATTGTACAAATCTCGTGATTTTAGAATCACTTCATACGAAGTCTTGTTGGGGAGTAGAGTAATTTGGACAGTTGCAGTCTTTGATATGAGCTATGGGAGACAAGAAAAGGCAGTCCACATTGTTCAAGTTTGGTTTTACAAAGAAGATAGCACATCAACATGATTTACATGAAGTTGCTGGCTGTTCATTTGTTGAGGATGGTGAAGTTAGTTTATACAATTACGAGAAATGCCATGAGCACTTCAAAAGTAAAGCTGGCCTTACAATGCACATATCTTGGTGCACTTCAAAAAGCAGCGACAAGAAAGTGCTATCGAAGAGCATCCCAATGATATTGGAGGAAGGCAACACCAAGATTGAAGATCGACAGAAAAAATACAAAAAGAATCAACTGTTGTGGAGCAGAACAAAAAAGAAACTGTGGAGTGTCAAGATAGAGAGAAATCAGCTGAACAGTCAGCAGCTGAAGAAGAAGAAAACTAAAATCCTCAGGAGAAGAGGAATAGGCACTCATGTGACAATGAATTCAAACTAAAAGACTTGAGTTTCTACATAGTTTTCACCAGCCTCGATAATATATCCTTAGCAGAGTCATTGGGTGCTTGGCGTTCATCTGGTTGTAATGACCACATTTGCGTGTAAATCCATGCCCAGAGGGCCCTTGGTTATCAAGCATTGCAGCTATTTTATGTATCTGACTTGCCGGATGTCAATGTCAATAATCGATAATCAATAATCGAATAAAGATAATGCATCAAAGATAATGATGGCATTCTAGATTTAGATTTAATGATGGCAATCTAGATTTAAAGCAAAGCGAAGTCTGAAGCGGGGGATGTATATGGGTAGAAAATTCTGCAAATCTGATACTTTTTCTTGCATAATTGTCAAGTCTGCTACTTCTGCTAAATTAGCAATCGAAAATGAAAATCTTTTTCTAACAACATTTAACTTTCCTTGTAAAATTCAGAGACAAAAATGTCTGTTCTTGTATTCTGTGTTTGGATTTGTTCCCTGAAATGCCATAGAGCCTTGAAAAGGTGTCAACTTTTGCACAAATCTCTTTTCCATTTTTTGCGTCATAAAAAGTGCATGTTTGCCAATGTCTGTTTTGTTGATGAAATTAATTATTCCCCTGAGAAAAAGTGATAAATATACACTGGGGAGAAAGTAGGCCAAAATAACATTGAAAATTTATAGAAACGTTCGTCATATCGAGAAAAATCATGATGAAGGGACATACAATTCCGTTCGTAAAAATTAGAGCTTGTTATATACGGGGTTCGTTATACCGAGAGAATTTGTAAGGGGTTCGGCAGAATCCAAGGGGCCAGACATATTTTCTTTATACCGGAACATTAGTTATAGCTGGGTTTCATAATATCGGGATTCCACTGTAGATTGGTCCTATGATTATTTCAAAATTTTCTATTTAATTCGCAATCCTGACAAGGTGTTTAGCCTTTTTTGAAGGGGTATGAAGTAAAAGTACCAAGGAAAGATTTACATTAAAACTCATCTCGAAAACCAACAATACCAATCATTGATGGGCATTTCGCTCTCAGAATAAAAGAAGGTGTGTGACATTTTGCACTCCTCGAAAGCAGTAGGCGTGCGCCAGGGCGTGCGTGTGCGATCGCACGCTTTTCCTGCGAAAGCCTGCATACCACTTTGCGCGAGGCTCAATTAAGACGAGTTTAGACAAAGCCTTCCTATGACAATGTTGACCAGGTTCCAATGCCATTCACAATTGATTCAAAGACCACATTTGAAAGGCAACTTCCCTGCGGAGAACAACGACACCAATTAATCTGGGTCAGTACCCTGGGACCTGGACTTGATAGGCAGCCATGTGCTTTGCAAATCTGCCTCGCACCGGAAGGACCACCAGTAAGAATTCGCATTATTTTCCATGGAACAGGGAAATGAGTGAGAACCGATGAAAAAAATGCATACCATAAAGATGTTGATGTTTACTGGCAAGCGAATGCTTGGGCTGATGTAAATTCCAGCATCAACGGGGTTACAAGAACCCTCAAACCAGCAGTAATGATTACATCAGAGGCTGATGCAAACAAAGAATTTGTGCTCTTCTGTGACAACCTCAGTGAGGTGAGAAAATTAAATGGCACTATAGTTTGGTTTGGATTGGCTAGCGCTACAGATATCTGGCAGCCTGTGGAGTGTGGCTTCGGTCACATGTTGAAATCCCTGGTTTGCACCATACAAAATGAATGGCTTCAGAGTGACAATAACATTGATTTCTGGCTTGGAAATAGCAAAGGGAAGATTGATGCAAAACAGCGACTATCTTGATCACCCATTGGGTTGGTGAGGCATACAACAGGCTATCTGGTGAGAAATATGCCTCATCGAGGTACAGATGCTTCGAGAAAACAGGTTGCTTAGTGACAACTGATGGCTCTGGGGATGACAAAATTCAGCCAAAAGGTCTCCCTGGCTACTCAATTCCTCCACCATTACCTGTGGTTGGCCCAGAAAATCCATTAGATTTACCAACACCAGAACCCTAAGCAACCTCTGAAGAAGATAATGACAACAATGAAGATGAACAATATGACACTGAGGAAGATTTAGATGAAAATGAAAGTGTTAATAATGTAAAAGACCATATTTACGACCATGATATCATAAATCGCAAGATACGTGCCTTCTACGATGATTGGCACACTGGTCATATCTTGGGTTCAACACCAAGCTAGGAGAATTTTGAGTACGAAGATGCAAGTGAAGATTGCATTACATTGGATGATATTAATGGAATAGACATGATTCTTATTGATTGAGATTTCACTTTCGAATCTGTAAAACTTCATTCCTACCCTCTTTGTGTTTTTGCTCCTGAGTTGTAGCCAAAAGTAAAGGGAAAATTAAAATTTGTTTTTCCTGTTTCTGTACTATTTTTATGGCACTTGATGGGAAATGAAAATTAAGGAACTATTAAGGAACTTTTGGTACTAAAATTTGATGATTTGAGGTCTAAGAATAAGGAACTTTTGAAACTAGGTCTTGAGGTAGGTTCCTTATAAAAAAAGCGTGTAATCCCCCAAGCCAACAAAGCACCCTTTCCAGATAATTCCCAAACCAACTAATTCCCAATAGCACCCTGGGGATGAATTCCATAAAAATACAATGTATCAGGACAACATAACTTTAAAATTTTTTACTTGAAATTTTATGAGGAAACTAAATAATGATTTTAAGCAAACTAAAAATATCAAGCAATAAGGGCTTTGCACCAAAATTATTTTTAATTTTTACTGATTTTCCTCATTTCAAGTAAAATATTTAAAAATTATATTGGCACCCTGGGTATATAATTTTTCAACTTTGGCAATTGCAAATGCAATATCATATTTTATCCAGAAACTTCTGCGACGAAAATTCTTCTTGCAAGTTGCAAGAGCTTGAACAATTTATTTTTAACAAGCTGTATCTGCAAAATCATAGTACAGTGACATCAGCTCAAAGAAGTGTTGCAGATAAAATCTTGTTCCAACTCAAACAAAAGTTGCAAAGTCTTGTTGTTTTCGTAACAATATACGCATTACTACAAAAAGATGCTATTCCCTACATAAATTAAGAACTAAAGCTGAAATAGCAATGAAATTATCCCAATTATTTTGGCTCAGCACGCAACTGGAACTTCCCTACAGGCAATAGCAAATATTATATTGAGAGTTGAATTACAATGCGCATTTTAGAAAATGCTTGTTTCGTTTTGGCTTTTGTTTGTAACTAGGGCGTTTATTTAACCTTCTGTGATATTAATTTTAGGTCGATATGTTGCTCGTGTTTCAAAGGAAAAATAAAGAAAGGATACAAGGATGTGAATTCCGTCATTTGCTACGACACCGATTTGTCCATCTTTTGATACCTTGAGAGACCCAAAGGTGCTTGAAATGCTTCGAAAATATGATGTATACATTCCTATTGACCAATCTTTCACATGTTTCAAATTCGCGCCTTTACTTTCACTGACAACTTCACAAGTCGCCATCTTACATCTTAGCACGAAATCGAGACTGAAATGGCGGCAACGGTAAGGAGTCGAGAGAGTGGAGAGGCGAGGAGACAGTTTGCTCCCCTCAAATATTGTATAAAATATGGATGAAGGGGTTGAGGCAAAATAACTCGTCGGGGGTTTTTAAGCCAGTCAGTGAGAAGAGGACTTCAAGGGGTTTCTTTGCTGCCTTTGATCGTTGGGGCGGTGTTTGGAAGGGTAAAAGAGTGATTTTTGCCGACAAAAAGGCAGTGGCGATTCTAGCCTTAAAAATCTTCTGGGGGGGGGGGAGACTAACCGGGGGCCAAACTTTCAGTTATAGGAGCCAACGCTAGCTATTACTTTGGGAACTAGTAGAATGTAAAGCAGTGGCGTGGTGGCTCAAAATTAGTTAGCTACAAGGCACCGGTGCTTAGCCCCCCCATAGATAAGTATGTCCTTGGTACAGCTCTATCAAGGCTGTTATCATTATGCCAAATAGTTCGGGACCATTTGTTATATGACTAAAAGTTCGGGACCATCTCGGTTCGGGACCATTTGTTATATGACTAAAAGTAACCTTTATCTGTTACTCCACTGAGTTTTATCTGTTTAACAATAATGCATCATGAGCATGGTTTTCAACAGAATAACTAAACTTCTAAAAAATAAAAGTCTAATAGCTTTGTGAGGTTAATTGGTAAAATTTTTTCATAGTAGTTATGTCTTATATCTAACCTCCATGAGATCAAGCAAATCATTCTGCTACACAGAATTTCAACTCATACAATTTCGATAAGCAATAGATTGCCAAGGTATACTGGGATGATATTAGGCTGACCCTGCGCACCCCACCGCAAGAAGGTGGATCGTCGTGATAATATCTGGCAAATATAGAATTTAAATGACTGTCAAGAATGAGTTTTTCTTGGTAACTACAGAACTCTTAGTAACACTTGGTTTTTACTTGGTAACTTATTAGAAAGGAGCCAAAATTTCATAAATGTCCACCTCGGTTACAAACCTAAACGCTTATTGGGGCCCCTAGTTTGTTGAATAAATGCAATAAAGATAGCATTGAGGAAAATAAAGAGAGCAACCCTAACAAAGTCAAAAAACGATTGAACAGCTTCGGCAGAAGACATTGAATTTTTAATAGAGACCTTTGGCCCCCCTTGCCCTCCCGTAGATTAGTGCCATACTTTGAAAGTTTACTGACTTCCTGGAGGTCGCGTTTTTGGGTGAATCCATGAGCATAAATTTTAAGAAAATCTGCAAAAATAAGCTGCAGCTTCTTTTGAGCTCCGCATAACAATAATTTCAGCTCATAAAATGTTCTCTAATCTACAAAATTTTTATAAAAATTGAAGGGCAAATATGACTGAAGGCCACGAGAGGTTTCAGAGACTTTGGGGCAAAATGGAAAGACGATGCCCCTGCGAGCGGAGCGAGCAGAAAATGTTTGCGAACACACCCTTCAGATTAGCTTAAAATGCATTTCAAAAAACTTCTTGCAGTTATTTCATGCATTCATTTCTTATAGTCGTTAGCTTGCTCCTTATAGCAAGTTATTTGCAATACACTCTTTTTTTGTACGAGCCAGTGAATTCGAGTTCAGGTTGACTGTTTTTCAAAAATATGAGGGTGGATTGTTTATAATTTGTTCTTAAATTAATAGATTGTAAGCAGTGCGATTGCTAGCGTTTTCGCTCAAGGGAGGTGTTCAGGCCTTTTTTGCCAACAAAGTGAGTGAAACAGCCTTCATTTGCCCACATGTTTGGATATTCACTAAAAAAGAGCCAACATATGGCTAAAAGTCCTCATTTTTTAGAAAAAATGTTTAAATTTGCATTTTATAGTAGCTCAGCCTCAGCTTGTTTGTTCTTAATTTGTTTTTAACTTTTGACCAATTTGAGGCTTGTGTTCTTATAAAATTGTTTTTATAAAACAGAGTGTATTACAAAAAAGAAAGTTGCCTATGACCAACCATGACCAATAAATTGAATGAATTATAGGTTGAAATTTGGTCAAACTTCCTATTTAATGCTAAGGTTCCCGCTACATGATCAACTTTCTTGAAGTCTGCAAACATGGGCGGTTGGCGTGACACACAAAGACACACATAGTACGCTGTATCCGATGGAAATTGTTTAGAAAGGTCGAAAAAGAAGTACGCTTTAACCGAAAGTACGTTTTAAGCGGGGTACTTTCTTAATGTTAAGTATGGACCTTTTGCCCGGTCCAAGTACACCAGACCGTTATATCCGAAAGGACGTTGTAACAAAAATAGCTCATTTTGCCCGAAAGAAATCCTTTATTTGCTGACGGACAAAATGTTGGGGGGGGAGGGGGAGGGGGGAGGTGTACTGCGTTAGGGCAGCAGTTCCGGAAGGTTATACTGAACCAGCATTATTTGGCAGAGATAGGAATGGTCTGGTTGCATTCATCATAAAGGAAGAAGGCAAGGGAAACAATTTAGCGTTTGCTGTCATGATTAGGAGGCAAAGATTCGAGAAGGAGAGAGTAGAAGGCTGTTAGCTTGGTAAAAGAGATAAAAGAGAAAAAAAAGAGAATCCGATACATTCCCTTGAATGAAATTTTTGGATTTGAAGAAGATAAATTCTGCGGAGAGAGGAAGGCGAAAATTGGCAGAGACAGAAGAAGGCTTTAGAAAACAGTAGAGAGTAAAGAGGCAATTGATCCATAAAAGTGGGAAAATTATGGTGAAAGTTATATGAGAAGATTGAAGGGCTCATTTACAGCAGTCTTAGGCATCTTGGACAAAAGAGAACACGTAGTGGGATTATGGAGCAATTTTTTTGACCTGGCGTGTCCCACGATGTAAAAGAATGCTGTAAGAATCTTGTTTAGCTTGCAAGAAGACGTCAAAAGATCTCGGAGAAAAGTTACAGCCAATGCCGAATCATCAAAAATACTTTAAGCCGCATTTCAATGGATATTGTAGACCCACTTGATAAAACAAGCAGAGGAAAAAAGATATATTTTGGCCATATGCAGGAATTTCATAGCAGATTTGCTACAGAGTATCTTCAAACTTATGAATCTTTCACACATCAAGAAAAGCCACAATCAATGCATATAGATGGATTGGTGGAGCGGTTTAATGGAGCTTGGAAGAAGATGCTGATCATGTTTTTACCAGAACATCCGGATGATGGGATAGAAAGGTGCTATACCATCTTTTTGCATACAGACCGGTACCTCAAGAATTCGACAGGCTTCTCGCAATTTGAGCTTCTTTTTGGTAACGTGTCCGCCACCCGGTGGGTATAGTAAAGGAGAGATAAGAATCTAAACAAGAGGCTGCAGACAATGTACTTTTATATGCTGCTGATATGCGACAAAGATTCCGTCAATGACAGAACTGGTACAAGAGAATCTTGGAAAGGCTCATTAGGGACAGAAGTGATGGTGTGCTCAAATGGCCAGAAGAGAAGCAGAACCGTAGATTTGAGACAAAATGTTTTGGTGTTTACTCTTTAGCGAGAAAAGGAGCTAAGCTGTATGAATCATGGCAAGGACCTTACATAGTGACAAGGAAGTAAAGTCATGTTGACTACGAGGTTTACATGCATTTTTAGAGAAACAGAAACATCATTATTGAACAACCCGAAGATTGTATCCTATCTAATAATTTCTGAGATGAGTCTATCTATCATGGGCAGTTATGAAGAACCTACTAGCGACGAAATTCAGCGTCACTTTGACAAAGACGCAGATTCTTCTAGCATAAAATTGAAGTAGGTGATGCAAACCCCATTAGACAATGGCCTTATCGGATTCCAATGGCCAAACATGATATCATTGCAGAGTCAAACAGTAAATGGCTCAAACTCTGGTAATTGTTCCAAAAAGGAAAGATCTTAAAGGACACAACAGCAAGATAAAATGTGACAATTTGTCAAACAGAAAGGAAATTAATTGACCATTTCATCTTTTATACTGGACTTATCAATCATGGAAACAGCTGTCTTAAAGATGTTGACTTCAGAGAGGGCAAAAAGAGTAGAAGACTTGATAGACTAGAAGGCACAGGCAAAGTATATCACAACATTGAATCTTTCAAAGGGCTATTGGCAGATTCCAAAATCTGAGTATTCAGAGGACAAAACAGCGTTTGTGGCCCAATTTTATCTTTGGCAATTTGTGACCTTGCCTTTCGGCCTAGCAACTGCACAAGCAACATGCCAGGCAAGTGACTGAGTAGTGCAACCCAAGATAAAATAAGTTCAGATGAACATGCAGCAGCAATTTACAGTGCAGAATGGGAGGTAAAAGTTTGTGTTTCTTTCGTTCTCAAACAGTCATGCCCCTGCAATAATTCTATCTATCTTGTAGAACTTAACTATTAAGCCTGATCCACGAAATAGCACACAGAGTCACTGACAATCAAGCTAAATTAGGGGAAAAACATAGAAAATAGTCTATAAAATTGAATGATTTAGAAATAAAAAGAATTGATAAACAATTTGACAAATGAATTCAGCTATAAAAATACATAATCCAGCCTTTTATTGATAAAAAAAGCTATCAAGGATTTCATCTCTTTGAGCATTGACCAAGCATTCCGCACAAAAAGATAATTATGTGCTAAGTTCGATACAAGGTTTAATATAACCCAAGATAACGAAGGTACGGGTTCGCTGGCGCTTACAACTGAAAACCGTTTTTAGCTACAAACTCCAAAACTGCAAAAAACCTGAAATATATAACAGACATAGCTTGCAATAACTCTGATCAACAAATCAGGCAAAGAACCATTGAATTTTCCAGCTTTATAAAGACGAGGGAGCAAAAAATGACCGGCAGTTGAACCGTCCAGGTTGTCTCGATTTCTTTGTTTTATCTCATGTCCTTTTATTTGCCTCGACTGGATGAACATAGAACAACTTTTAGTCTCACTACAAACCAATAGGAAATCATCAGCAGATGGTATGACCAGGGGCGGACTGGCTAATTTGTTTGGCCCGGGCAAATTTTGATCAAACCGGCCCACAATAATAGCAAATAAAAAACTCCTCGGAAAATACAAGTGAATGTTAGTCTGTAAGGAAAACAAGTTTTTGAATTTAGTAATTTAGTGCATGGATGAATGCTGGTCAACAGAATATGGTTAACCGAACATGTTAAATATGTCATTTGCTGACTAAACAGTAAATAATGCTGGTCATCTCACTCATTGGTTTGACTCTGTTTCTTAATACAGTAACTTATATGTTGATAATGTGATCGTTCTGGACGAGGGGTAGCTCACTCTTGCAAAAAGTGTCCGAGATTTTCACAAAATCAAAATGATTTCCAGGAATTTTCTCATAAAACAATAGAATTTCCACCAAAAGTTGTACGAGATTTTAATGAAGTGATTTGCCCCTCGGTTCTGGATGTCATCTAACAGGTGTTTTTCTAAGAACATTAACATGAAAGACTCCAGATGTGGCTGCGAAAAATTACTACGTAACCTGTTCTTTATATACTTAAAGTGGAAAAGCTTCTATCACACTCCACTTGTGACAAATAATTTTCCAACCCTCCGGAAAACCACAATGATTTTCAGCAACCCAAAAATATCAATTTGTCAATTTCTGACCCCAAAAAGGAAAACATGGGCACCCCTGTTGGAATTTTATCGTGTAGCACCATACCCCTGTTGGGCAGGGGGTGCATTTGACTTATGATAGTGTAGGCCTAATAAACTTTCCATAACTTGTATGAGTTATTGAAAGAAGCAAGAGCAATACCATGCTTTTTTGTGATGTTTGTGGCTTTGGCTTGATACAAAGCTTTGTATCGTAGCTGAATCCTCACGAAATTTCTGTGCACCACCTTTTATTGAAGTCTTCTTGCTCTTTTTTTAGACCTCTCAGGATCTATCTTGCTGATTCTTTTTAAACTTTGTATTCCAGAGAAAACACTGAAGAAAAAGTCATTTGAGCTTTTCACATTTCATATTATTCAGCAAATCACAGCTGGGTTCGCACAACCACCCCCAGTTGCACGCACGCAATAACAAAATCTCAACGTTCTATATATATACTGTAAACTAATTAATCCAAAATAAACTACCAATGACGATGCTCTATTCAATTAACGTCAGTTGGCTCAAACGAAAGTGTAATTATTATAATCGAAGCAATTAGAAAATATGGTAAACAGAAAAGCTGCGTCACCAAGTCACAAGATACATTTTAAGGCTTAATTACACTAAACCAAAACCTTAATCGACTACGCAATGAAAATTCACGTGAAAACCCGAACACACTCCCCTCCTTGACTCGTTAAGAGTCAAGCATCAAACGGGTTTTCCACTGCGAATCCTGACCTGCAGTGCGTTTAGATTTCCTACGCTGGGGTTCTACGACGCGATTAGGACAAATTACAATAGGTGAAAATTCACAAGCATTCTGTTCCCGTACTTCGTTCTCTTTCCTCTCGATGTCCGTACTTTTTCCTGCGGCTTCGTTCATTCTTGCAAGTTCAAAAGGAAAAAGTTTTTGCAAAGGTCGAGATAAAATTTCTGACTTACCACTACCACATACTTTTACCTTTGCACCCCGAACAACACCGTCTTTCCCTTGCACAAGTTCCACGATTTTCCCCATTTTCCATGAAGTTCTTTTGACGTGTTCCTCTTGCACCAATACTATATCCCCGACGGACACAATTATTTCTCCATTCCTGTTATTTCTATGAAATTCCCTGAGTTCTGTTAAATATTCCCTTCTCCAGCGTCCTGCAAAGTGGCTTAATTTTTTGATTAAATAGCAAAATCGCTTAGAGTATGCTGATGAACTCTCCTCTAGTTCTAAATCGTTGATATCTAAATCATCAGCTAATTGCGACAATCTATGACCGTACATAAGATGAAACGGAGTAAGTGGGTAAACTTCAACTTCATCATAAATATACGTTAAGGGGCGCGAATTAAGTGTCGCCTCAACTTCTAACAGCACGGTATGCAACTCATCAAATGTTAGCTTGGCATTTCCAAGCACCTTTCTTAAACACCTCTTTACATTTCCGACCAATTTCTCAAAATAACCTCCCCACCAGGGACTTCTTTCCAAGTTGAAACGCCATGTTATTTTCTTTTCAACTAAATATGATGAAACTTCACGACTATTTCCCAGCTTATCTAGAAACTTATTAGTAAACTTGAAAGTTTTAGCGTTGTCTGAATTAATCAACGAAGGCGTACCACGACGAGATGTAAAACGCCTAAGACTCCTTATAAAGGTCAGTCCTGACATATCTTCAACGAGGTCAAGATGTATTGCCCTTGATGTAGCACAGGTGTAAAGTGCAATATAGCATTTTTCCATCTTGCCTATTTTGCTTTTATAAAACAATGGTCCAGAAAAATCTATACCTATGTAGGTAAATGGTGGTACTTCCTTGACACGAAATTCAGGTAAAGGTGCGACTGATGGTACACCGTACGATTTACCTTGTACCTTTTTGCACTTTCTGCAATCCCTCAATATCTTTTTTACATACTGCCTTCCTTTTGTTGTCCAAAATCTAGACCTATATTCCGTGAGCGTTGCGTTCAGACCTTCATGCATTACCCTTTCATGGCAATCCTCAATAACCAAACGCGTAAACCAATTATTATTCGGTAGAATAATCGGAAACTTAGTTTCTAGTGCTAAATCTGAGTTTTCCAAGCGACCCTTGCACTTTAAAATGCCATCTTCTTTGAAGAGTCCCAATTTCAATGCAATCTCATTATACCCTGGTTGTTTCTTAAGGTCAATTTGTGAGCCCTTAATCCAAATCCTTTCTGCCCTTGAAACTTCCTCCGAGTCTAATTCCCCTAATTTCAATGTCCTACCTTCCCTTGCAGACCTTAAGTTAGTGACGAAACGGATCACTCTTGCTGTAACCCTCAATAATTTCTTCAAAGAGCTAAATTTATCCACCTCTATTATTTCAGTCACACTTAGTCTGTTTTGTTCTATTACTGCTGTAACATTTACAGTTTTCCTTTTTTCCTCCATAATCTCTGGTGAATCCTCAAGAGTGAAACTTTTAGGCCAATATTCCTTCCCCATGGACAACCAATGAGGACTTTCCCACCAAAGTCTGCTATCTCTTAAAACTGTTGCAGAGACTCCCCTAGAACCCAAATCTGCTGGATTACAAACTCCAATGCAATGTCCCCAGTCTTCCTTTTTAGAAATTTTCAGAATCTCATTGACCCTATGTTGTACAAATTGCCTCCATTCACCTTGATTATTTATCCAGTATAATGATGTCTTACTGTCTAACCAGTACCTACAACCGTCTATTTTAATTTGTGGGCTTAACGCATTATACACAGTCTCCATAAGTGTAGATAAAATACGACCTGACATAAGTTCTAACCTTGGAATGCTTAATTCCTTAAGCGGAGCAACCCTTGTCTTAGCACAAATCAATCTTGAATGCATTCCAGTATCAGTCTCGTATACTAAATAAACCATTGCACAGTAAGCCTTCTTCCTGGCATCTGCAAACCCATGTAAATAACACTTATTTACCTTATCTGTACTTTTTTCATATAAACATCTTGGTAAGGAAATAACACCCACTGAACTTAAATCACATACAAATTTATTCCATTTATTGAGCATTTCTACTGGTACTTCATCATCCCATCCTAACTTCAAGGTGCATAATTCCTGAAACAAAACCTTTGCACTTACAATAATTGGACTCACAAGTCCTAAAGGGTCAAAAAGTTTGGAAATCATGCTTAATATGGTTCTCTTAGTAACAGGTGAATTTGGAACACTGCTCTCTATTTTTGTCAACTCAAATTCCAAATTATCCTTCAACATATCCCATGTTATTCCCAAAACTTTACTCTTAGTGTCTGAAATTTCTTCCCCTAGCATTTCCTTTACATAGCTACATTCACCCCCTCCATCTGCAGGATGTTTCCCAGTTTCTTCCATAACCTTAAAATATTGAGCAAGTTGTGGATCATTACTCTTCCATTTCCTTAAGTTAAATCCTGCCTCTAACATTCTTTTCTTTGCCTTATTGTAGAGTTCTTTACCACTTTCTACATCATAACATCCTAACACTAGGTCATCTACATAGAAACTTCTAGACAATTTTGCTGAGAACTCTGGATCAGCTGTTTCATAAGTGCTTAAATGATGTCTTACAACAGCATTCAACAAAAAAGGAGAACTATTTACTCCGAAAACAACACGATTAAAGCGGTAAACTTTAATGTTTGGTTCACTATCACAAGAACTATCAACCCATAAGGACCTCAAGCAATCTCTATCCTTTTTATCCACTTCAATATTCAAAAATGCCTTTTCGATATCAGATGTTATTGCAATCTTATTTTCTCTGAATCTTATCATGATATCAAACAAAAGTGGATTTAATGGTGGTCCAACATGTAAACACTCATTTAGAGAGGTACCTGACTTCCTATCTTTTGCAGAGGCATCATATACTATTCTTACCTTTGTTGTTTCTGCATCATTTCGTACATCGGCATGGTAACGGCGTGGCAGATAACTAAGCTTCTCACTTGGCTCAAGACTTGTAACCTCTTCAATGATTCTATCCCTTTCTTGTTGCTTTATAATCCCATCATAGGTTTCCATTATTGCAGGCTTCTCCTTGAGCTTTTTCAACTGCCCCTTCAATCTGTTGAGACTAAGAGTATAATTAGTAGAAAGGGGCTTGTGCCCCATTTTCCAAGGCAAACAAACCAAGTATCTATCTCCTTTAAACTCTATATTATCCAAAAATTCTTCATGCACCTTATCTTGCCTTTTAATTCCTAAAGTCTCAAGATCCCACAGTTTTTTAATGTCTTGTTCTAATTCCTGTTCCTTATTCTGGTGCATCAAATTAACTGTTATACCATTACCATTTACAACCAAATTTGAAGAACAAGATTCTGCCAAATCAGTTAACTTACCCTTTATTGGCCCTGACACAACCCATCCAATCTTAGTATGAATGGCAACAGGCTCTCCTGGCTCCCCTCGTATTATACGACCATCTTGAAGCGTCCAAAGCCAATCGCTTCCAACTAAAATGTCTATAATAAGGGAATCTTCGTGCCTACAAACATCTGAAAACCACAAGTTAGTAAGATGCTTATAATCATACTTCAATATTTCAACATGTTCATTGCGTATTTCTGAAACTTCATTAACAACAAAGGCCTGTATTTTCACTTTCCCTCCACTTTCAACTCCTTTCAACTCTAACTCGACCACATCTCCTATCTTCTCGTCCATATTTTGAGATCCAAATGTCTTTATACCTAAGCGCACTTGCTTAATGGGGTTCAAACCAAGTTTTTCTACCATACTTCGTGTTACAAAACTCCTCTGACTACCTGAGTCAAAAAGAACACGTGCCTTAACATCCCTTATGTTACCTGTAACTACGGCCTTGGCGGTTTGCAAAACTGCTCTCCCCCCAGAATCTATATTACTTACACAAGAAGTGGTAACAGTAGTATCAGCAGTCTTGACACGAGCTTGGTTAGCACTAGGCTTGCTACCAACAACATTACAAATTGCAACATGGTGTCGTTTGTTACACAACTTACATTTTTCCTTCGAATGACACTGATAAGCTCTGTGTCCCTTTTTTAAACACAAAAGACAACGTCCATATTTGAAAACAAGATCCTTCCTTTCTTCCTTGTTCCTGACGTTGTGACAATCGGCTTCTTCATGATCTTCTTTACAAAATACACAGAACTTTCTTCTCGCAAATCCACCATCTTGTTTCGTAAACAACGCACTCGCTGTTGTTGTTCGACCAGGAAACCTCGGTTTCATCTCACTTCGCCGTTCTGGTGACGTCCTACCAGAAACGGTCCCATTTCCCAAAGCCATTGAAATCGAAACATGCTGTTCACGAATCTCCAATTCTTCTCGAAAAGCCACAAGCATTTCTTCCATATCCCATTCTTGGTGATTCTTACTTCCTCGAATCATGTTCAGGCGAACAGCCTCTGGAACCTTGTCCATTAAAACAGGTACAACTTTGTTCGAGTATGATATTTCGTCGACCCCTAAGGCTTTCAATCCACGATGGTGTGTCTCAATAGTATCATAAAGTTCTCGCATCTTCTTAACATGCTTTTCATTAAAAACCGCATCTAAATTCAGAAGCTCGTTGATATGTGCCCTTTTTATCGTCGTTGGTCGCGCGAATCTCTGTTCAAGCAAATCGACAGCTACGTCATAATTTTTTTCAGTCAAAGCAAGTCCAGCAATTACTTTTTTGGCAGGCTCTTCCAAATAGTGCTTCAAATACGAAAACTTGTCAATCTTTGAAATCTCTTCGTTTTCGTAAACCGCACTTTTATAACTATCCCAGAACTCCTGCCAATCTTGGGGGCGGCCACTAAATTTTTTCAGTTCCAACTTCGGTAGCTTCGCACGAACTTTACGAGTTGCTGACGACGCTGAACTTTCTACAGAATAAACTGATTCTTCTGAGCCATGTCTTGTTAAATTAGGCTTCTGCGATTCCAACTGCTTCTCATTCTTCACTAAACTCTTCAACTTGAGCAGCGCTAGATTTATTTTTTCCTTCATCTCTCCAGCCTCAGAAATTTCTTGCAAGCATCCCAAACCATCTTCATCAATTTCGCTTACAAGACCCAAAATTTCGTCATCCAATTTTCCTAAGACTTCAAATTTCTCATCTAGCTGTATCTCAAGCTGCTTCAACTTCAATTGATCTTCCAGACTATCTTCAATCTGTCTGATCAACTGCGTTGCAAAAGCTCTATGTCCTCCTCTGATGTTTCTCTTCTTCTTCAGTTCATCCATAGTTCATTCACTGAAACACAAATGCATCCGGCTCGGTGGACCAGATATTTAGACCTCTCAGGATCTATCTTGCTGATTCTTTTTAAACTTTGTATTCCAGAGAAAACACTGAAGAAAAAGTCATTTGAGCTTTTCACATTTCATATTATTCAGCAAATCACAGCTGGGTTCGCACAACCACCCCCAGTTGCACGCACGCAATAACAAAATCTCAACGTTCTATATATATACTGTAAACTAATTAATCCAAAATAAACTACCAATGACGATGCTCTATTCAATTAACGTCAGTTGGCTCAAACGAAAGTGTAATTATTATAATCGAAGCAATTAGAAAATATGGTAAACAGAAAAGCTGCGTCACCAAGTCACAAGATACATTTTAAGGCTTAATTACACTAAACCAAAACCTTAATCGACTACGCAATGAAAATTCACGTGAAAACCCGAACACTCTTCCCTCGTTCTACGTATGTCTTTTTCATTGCTTCAAATCACAGAGCAAATCGCTTAGTGAACTCTAATTTTTGGACTTTCAAATTTATTACATTAAGCAATAGCTGGTGCTTAGGCAAAAACATGACCAGCTTTAAGCAAAAGATAAGTAAAAAGACATCAGGGCAGGTTAAAATCCTATGTATCGCATTGAAACAGGGGTGTTACAGTATAGAATGTCGTCAAAAAGGAAATACCGTCAAGAGAAATATAACAATAACATGTTTCCTGAAGAAGTGTGTCTGGACTGCGGTGACAATAATGAATTCGTAATTTTAATGGTTCTCGAGTACTCGCGTGTATATTTATTCTTTCCCACAAAGTCTCTGAAAATTCAAGGCAAATAGATCAACGCGTGGGTATACTTTTTTGCCTCGCATTCACTTTTTAAGCTAGTTTATTTTTTTTGCACTTTTATCAGCCGGCCCTCAAACCGACCGGCCCTTCGGGCGATCGCCCGAATAGCCCGACCAGCCAGTCCGCCCCTGGGTATGACGACAACTCACACCACTTCTGCTTGCTACACCCATGCGGACAATTACGAGTTACGAAAGAAAGACGGCAATAATTTCTAGTAAGACAAACTAATAGGTGAAATTGATATAAACATATAATTATGCACATTTAATGTATAAAATGGTCAAACATAAAAAGAAATATAAGAAAGAAAATAATTCAAATGCGTTACTTAAATCCAAAGAAAAAGGAACATCCTTTACACGAGATTGAACCAGTACAAAAACAGGAGTGACTTTCCGAGGCTTCAATCCACCTTGTTTATAAAAATATGGCATAAATAAAAATCAAATGCGTGATAATTGAGCGATTAGTATTTGCCCTTGTACCAGCCAAGGCTTCTTTCCATCGCTTTCTCCCATGTCTTTAAAGTCGATACATACGACTTCCCCATATCTAAGTCTGGTTGAAAAGTCTTCCCGGAAACTCGCAGGTCTAGAAGTTCTTCCTTTGATTTCCAGACCCCAGCACCTAGGCCAGCAAAGAAAGCTGCTCCAAGGGCCGACATATCACTAAAAGCTGCCCGGTCCGTTTCGTGTTTTGTCAGGCTGGCGATCAGTTTAACGACAAAATCGTTCCTTGCCACACCACCATCGGCCTTAATCGACGATTTTACAGGCACTTGTATCTCGCTAATAACTATCTGATAAAGCTGGTGAAATCGGAATGCAATCGATTCTAAAACTGCCCGAACAATGTGTTGCCTTGAAGTATCTATGTTCATGCCTGCAAAAAAACGAACAATTATTGACTATACAGCGTACCAAAATTGAAAAATAGCGTTAGAAAACTCTACTGATTGCCTGCAACAAAGGCAGAAGGCAGGTGTTAGTCCATCTGCCGGAGGTTACTCGATCTGGAATGGATAAATGTATACTTATATATAGTGCTTTTGAATCGAGGGGGGGGGGGGGCGTATAAATTACGTCTGCATTTGGGCACCAGTTTGGTTCATAAAACTACTGAGTCTGCAGCCAGGCTCAATATTGAAAAAGTACACAATATACAACAAACTCGAGCATCAAATGTACAAATTTTTAAGGTTTTTTGTCACTTTATCAATTAACTTTGATCCAAGAAAAAATGGAAATTGCTTTTGCATCACCTTCAGTATATACAACAAAATTATAAAGAATTTTGTAAGAAAAATCACCAATAAGTAAAGGGACAGCATGATTATCGTTGATAGGGGCTTGGAGACCATTGAAAGCAGGAATGAAATAAACACCATCCGAGTTTTCCACTTCATTGGCCATATCAGCTGTCAAGGACACATCATCAAATAAACCCAGGTTTTTTAACAATTCAACGGATGATGAAGTTCCTTGTGTATTGCCTTCAGCAATAAAAACTGTTTCTTCCTTAATCTTCCAGCCAACAACCGGATAAAGACCTTCAAGACAAAATTAAAGACCATCATAATTAGAACCTTTTAATTCAAATGGAAATGTTACTCAGCTGCAAGAGTTGGAGAAGCCAATAGCGGCGCCAGCCACCAAGCTCTGGGTGGGCAAGACAAAATATTATAGGCCACGCCTTTTTTACCACCAGCTAACACCCTTTTACCAATAGGAAACGCAAATTTAATCAGAAGGGAACCCCCCTCCCCGTGGCGCCGCTACTGGGAAAAGCTGCAGTCTTTACAAGCGACTTCATAATGCAATAGAGTCAGTGCGTATTGTGGAGAAAAGGCAATCTCTACGGAGTCGAATTAAAACTAGGTAGAGAGACGTGATTTCAGCTATGTGCATGTGCCTTCTAAAAGGGAATCGTTCCGAGAGATCCTTCTGCTAGGGTATACATAGCTCGTTCTGATAATTGAAATTTATAATGGCACTTGCCACCTTCACTACAGATTGAAATGCTTGCAGGCTTTGCCTTTTTGCACTTAATATATGAATCTACATGATAAAACATGATCCCACGAAGAGAAGACAACAGTTGAGCCGCACACCCATGTTTAGGACCCACTCTACTCGACTGCCACAAAGCAGGCAGTATATTGAGAAAGCAATAGGAAGTAACTTTTCAAAAAGATGTCTATTACGAATACCTACCACCAATTGATGCATGAGGATTCAGCCCAGTGTTTATATCAATAAATGTTCCAGTACCAAGGGTACAATTGATGTCACCCTCATTAAAGCAACATTGACCAAATACAGCAGCTTGTTGATCGGCTGCTAGTGCATGGATTGGAAAACTGTGGCCAAAAATACTTTCGTCAACATCCACAATGAAACCAGACGTGTCAATAAAAGAGGGAAATATTGATAAAGGGAGCTCAAGAATACTACAGAATACTGTACTCCATGTCATCATATATGGATCAAAAATTCCAGTTGAACTTGCATTGGAATAGTCGGTGACATGAAGTTTTCCCTTGGACAGCTTCCACAACAGCCATGAATCGATTGTCCCAAACAAAAGAGTTCCGTTATGTGCTTTACGATAAACTGTTGGATTATTTTTCAACATCCAATATAGTCTCATGGAGGCATGATAGGGAGAGAAGGTTATAACACTCGCAGCTTTAAATCTATTCTTACCAGTAAAAGCATAAAGCACTTTGCTAGCAAACTTAATACTGTTTATAGTTAAAGATGAATTCCAGTCATCTGTTATCTTGCTGGCCCGTAAATCTTGCCATCCAATGAAATTATGTAAGACTTCCCCAGTATTGCGATCCCATGTTATAAAACTGCCTCTCTGTACTGAGATACCCAGTGAGGTGATATCTTTTGCTGTAATACCAGCTGAGTCCAAAGCACCATTTATAACCGACAAAAACTGGCTCCAGAGCTTTTCTGGATCTATCTCAGTATATCCAGGCTTAGGGTGCTCCAGATGAACACCTAACATGGAATTTCCTTTCACGTTGCAGTTCTCATCAAAAACAAAGCAGCTAATGGTTGTTGATCCAACATCTACACCAACAACATTCGCCATTTTGTCTGAAGTTGACCAGGAGGATAGCCTTTGAATCCTTATTCTTTCACTATAGGAATACAATAGGAAATTTAATCGTTCCTGCCCCGAAGTGTCGGGAGTTTTTTTATGTAAACAACAACAACAGTCACATAAAAAATGAGATGCTAAATATTTTGCTAAAACTATAAGAATCTTTTTACGAAGGCATCCTGAAACAAAATGCATTATCAAAGTAACTGTTAAAAGGCACAGTCTTGGTGATGAAGAAGGATTGGTTGTTCCTTGCAGTCTGCGAATTAAGGGACTAAATAGTTTTTTGGTTTTAAAACAGTAACTTGATTGGATGAATGAAAAAGCCCTTGTGGAATTGTTGTTGGTATTTTGTCCTGCTCATCAAAAACAAGTTCGAGTTATCAAGAATGCTTGAAGAATGGGCGGTTCGAGTTATCGGATAGGTGCTGTAGTAATGGCGTGCAAGCATCAGATTCTAAAACTCCTGGCGATATCGAATAAGAAAACTAAGAGAGAAATTTACACAACAAAAAATTGATGACATTTGAAATATATATTTCCCTTAGTCGAATTTCCACTTATTTCCTTACAAGAGTTGATATATTACTGAATGAACATGCACCCATCAATAAAGAATATATTCGTGCCAATGATGGCCCGTTTGTGACAAACATGCTCTGATCAAAGCTGCGTGACAAAAATGATAAAATAAAAGTCAAGAAAACCTCGCTAGTGTATATAAAAAACAACGTAACTTATGTGTAAAAATCATACGAAATGCCAAAAATTGATTATTACAAAAACCAAGATATCAAATGCTTTGCTGATAACCGTTCTGATCCTAGTATGAAACTCAGAACCGAGAATGTACAACCATCTTTAAAAAATTTGAATTTCATCAGTTACAGCTGATAATGTCTTGCGAAAACTACAAGAACTAAAAAAACCCTAACAGGATTCTAAAGGAATATTTTGACGTCTACACTAATATATCATAAAAACTCTTCAACTATTAATACTCTTTCACACTTCAACTTTAACGATGAATAAAAAAGATTTCCTTTCGAATGGAAAGAGGGCAATGTTACGGCTGCCATTAAGAAGCTTGATTCATTGCAAAATGGAAACTATCGACCAATAACTAACTGTTCCGCCTCGAATATCAAAAGTTTATGAGCGTATGGCGAAAGACCAAACCGGGCTTTCCTCTGACCTTTTTTCATCCTAATGTCTATGCGCTTTTCGAGGAGGCGAAAGATACAGAACACGCACTTCTAAGAGTTCTTGAGAAATGCAAATCATCCCTGGATAAAAAATATCATGCTGGACCAATTGTGGTGGATTTTTCCAACGCTTTTGACTGCTTCAAAACTCCTGATGAGCAAAACTCGCAGCATACGGCCTCAGCAAAGTGTCCTTAATCTTTTACACAGCTTTTTGCATGAAAAGCGACAAAGAATGAAAGTAAATAGCTCATTCAAACCTCTTTGGGCGCTCCACAAGGCTCAGTGCTAGGCTCTCTGCTCTTTAATTTCCACACTAACGAATTTCTTAACTGGCGAAAGCAACTGATTTATGTAACTATGCGGATGATACTACAATCTTTTGACCTAGATCCGATCTAGACACAGTATTAGAGTCTCATGCTCTAAATCGCAAATCAATATTCATTAATGCATTTCAACTAGCTCTAACAATGACCTCATTTATAATGTCTCATTCTGGCTATTTACCATTTGTATTGATAACCCATGATACAGAATTGAATAATAAAATAAACAAGGTTCATGAAAGTGTACTGCAAATCATTGCAGCTGTAGATTTACCCTGGGTAACAGAGCCGCAAAAATTTTACAGCAACACAAAATAATGTGAGCTGCTGAGGCGAAGGAGAGAGAGCAGGAGAAAAGAAAAGTTTTCCATCTTAAGCTTAAGCTTTTTATCATAATTACTTTTTATACTGATTGTAAATAGTTGCCTTTCATTATCTTACTGCTAGATCTTGTTGCCAACTGTAAATAAATTATTTCCAGCTCTTTATTATTATTCTCTTATTCTAATGCTCTTTCAAGTCAACTTTACACACGAAAAAAGCCTTTTCTAGCCAGGCAAAAGTATGAGATATTTGCCTTAATTCATCTCCTTCCCGTCTGAGGGATCTTGTCATTCAAGGGGCCGCCTGATAATTCGAACAAAAACCGTCAGCAATCATCCGAAAAGCTTCAATCAAGGACAATTCACTGTTCTTTAGCAATTCATAGGCTTCGATTTAAATACAACAGTTTTCCAGTAGAATATGCTTTCTGAAAAACCGCAGAATTAAGGTTTCCAAGAAAATCAATGGTCTACTTATGAAAAACAACTTTAATCGACGAAAATCAGACGATTTTCATGCTATGTATCTATGAATTTCGCGTCTAGAGAATAATAACATCTTTGACCAGCTGCTGTCCTTAGCATTTGAGTTCTTAAGTTATCAGGGGTTTCAAGATCAAATAACTTCCTGGCGTGAGCCATACAAGAGCACGGATGATTGGCAAGGCTGACCTATCATGTTGGAATCCTGTTCTGGCTGCATGGATTTTTAACTTTGAAGATTGTTAAGAGAGGTCTCACCAATCCCAAACAGGGCAGCCATATCTAAGACAGGGAGCAATGAAAGTTTCAACGACGACACTATATACTGCTCTTATCAAGAAAAATAAATCTTCGATGACACTATTTCAGGTATTGAAAGCATATGACCAATCCTGTAAAATTGATTCCCAGACCTGGGATAGGGACCTCAGCGTTGCCATAAGAGCAGCACGGGTCTTTGTATATGGTGCCATCTTGCTTGAAATTTTTCTTTTCTGACGTCAGTCATCTTCCAACACCCTTTGAGCTTTTCCATCGAGCCGCTGCCGCTTGCTAATTATTTACTCTTAAACTGAGCACTCAATAGGCTTTTTGCAGGGTCACCAGAACTTTCACTGTCCGCTTCTTCACAAAAACGTTTCTACGCTAACCTCATCGTATTCAACTTATATCTACCTTCTTTACAACTTAGACCTTTTCCTTTATGCTCACATTTAGCGTAAATACTGACTGAAATGACCTTGTGAACTGTAGCTCAAAGAGAAGCATAAAAAGCTATAGGTTCAAAAGAAAATAGTTGTTTGGTAAAAGGCAGTCCTAAAAAGCATGAGAGGCGACGCAATACAGAAAAAAAGAAGTTTTGTATGAAAATGCAAGTATTTTCAACTACATTCGTCGTAATGGGGTGTCACAATTTTCTTAAGTATAGTTAGGCCATTTTGTTAGATACCCCTTAGCCCATTCATTGTTAGGATTTTCTCTATGTTCCTTTTTGCATTCCATTAGCTGTGGCATACCTCTCGTTCGTACGTCATTTGTTTCGCGTCATAGCATTGTCTCATGTTGGCGACGCCCCCTTCCTTTGTTTATGTTGCAGGTGCGGGATTTTCCCAGCATTGTTTAGGCCTAGTCATAGGTTACTCATTCTCGTCCCTATGTTGTTGCTTTACCATTTGCGTAGTTTTATATCATTTTTGCATACTTTTGATTTAGATGTGTTTACGTTGCATGGCATCATTTAACCTAGCCCTTCCTTTTACTTGTTATCGGTTAGTTACCATAATTATCGTGTATTGCTAATTTTAGATTCCATTCGTACATATATACAAGTTGTAGTTTAAGTAGAGTCAGTTGGATGGAGACAGGAGAAGCTATTTGAACGAAACTCTGTCACTCGTCGTAAGGCTTTAAGTTAGGTTAGGGCCTAGTATGCTTCGTATGTTTTATTTGTATTAAAGTGTCTGAGTTATAAACACAGCTTCTTTTTGGTGAATACCTATTGCTAAACCTATTTTTCTACGACTTTCGCCATTCGTTTTTGACCCCTGTCTATTCTTTGTGGCGCCCACTCTCTTCCTATACTCACTCCTTGGTCCTCACACCGAGGCTGTGGCACTTCCATGCGATCATTCTTTTTGTTAGTCAGCAGCGCACATCTTGCTTACCAGATTAGGAATTCTTGTTTCATTTGGATTTATTGGGGTCCTAACTGCTTGTATACATTCTGCAGTTCTCAATAAAGAATCTGGAAAATAATCTAAGGTCTGAAAACAAAAAAAACCTCTCCTACATATCCCCTTCCGGCACTGATCGTCAGCTTTTCTGTTGTCAAGGATTCTGACTCACCTGGCCTATAGAATCAAAGAGGCATTTTCCGCCGATAGAAGCAGTTTGTAAAAGAGTCACTGTGCTTGTTAAAGAAGGAGACAGGAACTTTCAGAGCATATAGCACCTACAACCCCAGAAGAACACTCCTATATCTAGTGTGTATTTTGGATATGTGGCAGTCAGAGAAATATTTTTGTTGCAACTAGATGAGCCAAACCTTTTACTCTCCCTGGGTTAAAAAAAATTGCACACAGTCAAATATATTAAAAACACTCGCACACATTGACACACGGTATAAATGCTTAGGTTAACGTCAGCAAATTACAGATAGGCCAAAAGGGCCCTCACAAGGCACTATACCTTAATAATCTAATAGTGGTTTGATGAAGAAACAAAAATCACTCTTTTTTAATAATGGAAAATCTGTTTTTGACGAACGGATAGCTTACTCGGTCAAACTTTATCTAAACAAGCCAATAATCCATCTATAACAATATCGTAACAATTTGAACCTTAATAATAAAATTATCAATGATACATAAACTTTTTTATGGCTTCCGAAAGGCGCCATTTTGTTTGACCAACAAAGTCACAGAACATTATTAGAGCAATTTAGGGCTTTTGAGAAATTTTTTGTAGTTAAATAGATCTAAGCATAAATGACGTCATTCGTTCACCCAGATCACTACCTACGCACTGTGAATTTATGATCTTTGCTAAACACTACAAAATCATGGGATCTGCATATGGGTAAGCTTAAAATGTGAATTGTATTCTTCAAGAAGCTGGTGGCTCACGGGTGAACTAAAAAATGATAAATCGTATGTCGCAGTAATTCACTCCTAAAAAGTGGAGAATCGTCACGTCAGGACCTGCCAAAGATATGAACGACCTTAGGAGGCTGGTTTTTATTTGGTATGATAATATAAGGCGAAAAAAGAAAACAAAACAATTTCAGGGAGACCTAAAAATTTATAGTAAAATATCGTCCAATCCCCTTAAATTACTGTTTACAATGACAATTTATATACAGTACCCAATAAAGCAAACACAGAGTATATGATTACGTACCATAATTGAAGAATCAGGGCAATTGGAGATCTTTTAAAAGAATATATTGTCCCTCATAAGATATGTCAATTTTTTGCAAAAACATGCATAATGGGATTAATACTTAGGGAGCTCTGAAAATATACTCCAGTTGTTTAGCTGAGAGGATCAAATAAACTAGAGTCAGATAAAGTCCACACACCAGTCGAAAGAGAGAGAACAATATTAGAGTATTGAACGGCTGCAATAATTACAAGATCCATAACAAACAATCTCTCTCGACAAAGCAATCAAATCTTTTAGTAGGAAGGACATGGATATAAGAACACAAAATTTCGGTTATAACTGTTTTGTATGTATCATATCGAAATATTTCCGCTAAGTGCAGAGTTATTCTTAATAGCGATATATGCGCTAGGGAAGTTCCGAATTTCCTTAACGACTAAAAGCTAGTTTCTTCAGAGGGAGAGAGAGAGAGGTTGAATAAAAAATGGACAAGAATTTGGTAATTATAAATAAAAAACCAATAATGCCAGAATTACCTTTAGGCGAGATTAATGAACTTTCTGGGACTAATAAATGATGTAAACAGATTGCCTAGAAAGATTTGGATGTAAATCAGTAAGCAAATAAATATTAGGGATCGTCCCTGAAATTATTTGTTTACTTTATTTAACGGATTTAAATTGTTGTACTCATCAAAAAAAACGCGTACCTAAGGTCGTTACTAATCAATGCAGGTTATCATGCAGGCGTCCTCAACACATTCATGAGGAGAAGACGAAGTGATAAAAATTAGAGAATCACCGATCCACGAAGCTCTTTGAAGATACATGAAATTAGATTAAAGTTCTATGATAATCCCAAAGATTGTAGGTACAAGATCCAAAGTGCGATAGGAACTGGAGGCCTGATATGAACGCGCAATATAATGGACTTTAACGAAGAATAATCACAAAAGATTTAAAAACACTCAAGCTTTGTGCCTTCTATAATTGTCTGTGAAGAGTGGTCAACACAAATGCGCGGCCTATTTGTCATACTGAGAAGCCCATAAAAGTTAGTAATGGAAATCCCTAATTGTGATCTAACGATTATATAAGCCGATGTCTGAATTTAGATAATACGAATAGTTGTATAGACAAGCATTCTTGAGTTTTACTAGGAACAATTTGTTGTAGATATGTAGTTGGGTACCGAGTAATAGCTATCAAGGTGACAAAAGATCATATAAATAAGAGTGAATGTAAATTGATACAAATATAGGCATTGGCAAAATTGGAGCCTGAATAAGGCCCCTTTGGGCACCTAATACATCATTATAATTAGAACATGACGTTACGACCATCTGACTAATTATTACATATTATGCAAAATGAGTGAGTAGTTTGCTATCTTTTAAAGTATGAGAGGGGAACAAAGGTTTTTGGTGAGACAGTATGCAAACAAATACGCGTAAAACTTGCCTGAGCAAACATGAAGCGAACCAAAAAGTAGAGGTACCCTCGGGTGTGAAAACCCATGGCAAACTATTCTAGTTTACATTTGCACCGGTATGCCATTTATGCATAGTAATTCTAGTTGAAAAATTTCGAAATCGAACCCCTATTTTGAGACACGGGGGTACTAAGGTTCGGACACGAAGCGGGTAGGGTGTAAATTGAGGGGTTTTTTTGTTTAGTGTGTCGCCATTAGATTGTTCATGGTTTGTAAGTTTGGATCGATAAGCAAAAGTTTACAACTAGTGAACTAGACAAATAGAGAGTACATCCGAAAATAATATATTATTCTTGGATGCATACTGAGCTTGAAGCTATTAGATGATCGCAAATAGTAGACGAGCAGCCACCTTGTTGAGAACCAGGAGCTGCATGAGGATAAGAAATGGCGGTCAAAAACAGAACAAAGCGGAGTTGAGATATTCGTTTACATAACGTAAGCAAAGCCATACCTAAAATGTATCAATTACATGAAATATAGGGTTCATCTTAAGACTATTAGACCAGCATATCCGTAATTGAGAATCTGCTATATTATGAAATACTCTAACTTTAGGGAATATTTCATGCGCAATTTTTGTAAGCATATTCGTAAAATCAATGCCACATACAAATGATGCGCTATATTCTAGAGGCAATAAAAAAGATTAACTGCTTAATGTGAGATAAGGCCTATGCCATAATAAATGTGATGTCAGACACGATTTTCACCAGCCTGATGGCAAACATCGCTGATAAAGACTTTAGTTTAATTTTGCATCAAACATACGTAGTCAAAAATCAGTTTGTTCATTTTCTCTCTGATAGCTTCCCACGCTTACGTGACACCATGGCGTGTCCCGACTTATGCATTTCGACACCTACTAATCTGGGTAGAAGGAATAATACGAGACGTCTTATTTATAGATGATCGCTGCGCAGCCATCATATTCCACGAGCGCATCACAATAGGTGGATAATTCTGTATAGTTGATGAATGTTTTTTAGCACTGATGTCTTAAAGTATTGATTGCATTGTTTTAGGGCCACCTTGTACACTTCCACTTGAGATGTCATGAAGCAAACTTGATATTATTGGTACGCTGGAGTCACGAGGCGACACAGATGTGACAAATCACATAAACTAATATTTAGCTCATTATACGAGTTTCTGCGAGTTTTATTTAAATCGTTTTGTATTTATTGTAGGATGGAATTTTCTGAGCGGAGTGGGTAAAGAGACGAATGGGCTCTTAGCCCACTACCGAAAATTAGATCCACAGCCTGATGTCGCAGTAAGGGGTAGAGCAGAATTGGGAGTGTGTGAAAGGAGTGTGTCGTAATTGAGGAATGTATACGTGAAATGGCCGAGAGTACGTAAAACAGTGAGTGCTGATAATTATGTATATTGATGGAGAAAATGAAGATTCATGATGTAATTATTCGTGTCAGTTCAAGATATTCTATGGAGGAACCATTATCAAAGAAGAAGTGTAATAACTATTATGCACTGATACTCAAAGTCACAGGGACTCTACAGATAGTTAACTAAATGTTACGCAGGTTAGAGAATGAGTGATAGAGTAGTTCCTAACAGGAGGTTGCCGGAGTCTTATACGGTCCTTCCGTTGCAGAAAGACAGGGCGGAGCCATGTCATCAACACTGTCATCAAAGTGGGGGGGGTGCGGGGGCTCAAGTTGATAAGAATTACATAGACGATAAAGAAAC